>CM024757.1:140439619-140596200 GCA_014218235.1 Colocasia esculenta
GGACTGTTTGTGCGCTTTTTTCTTTTTTAAAGAACTGACCCACTACATCGCCTTTTTAGACATTTCATAAAAAAACTGTTCCAAATAAGATTTGAAGCCGAGGCAGCGTTTTGGGAATGGGATGAAAAGATGAAAAAGTGAAAAATAAATTTCAATAATTAAAATCTCAATCTTTTTCACTCTACTTAAAAAAAAAAAGAAGTAAAATCAGCTTTTCAAAATATGGATTTTGAGTGAGAGGAGAAAGATATTTATTATGCGTTAGTTTGTGAGTTTCAAAAAAGAGTTTTTAAGATGATTTGAGATTTTGTAACGATGACAACCTCCCAACTAAAGCTTTATCACGATCTACATGGATGACTAGTCACTAATAACAATACCACTAGCGTAACTTAATTAAGTTCATTATATCTTTATCTCTTATTTTAATGCATTTGTTATGCACGAAGATAAATCCATTTTTTTGGTATCTTATATTAGGTGAAAATTTGGTTAGCAATGAGGACAATATATATAGCTGATTTCAAATCTCTTGAGCTAGGCTTGAGGGACATGTTGAAAAGGAATATAAGGAATAATAAAGCTTGAGAAATGAGATTTTTTGCCCTTCTTAATGACATCAATAAGCCTAATCATACAACTACCGGCTATTCTAATCATATTATTGTATTAAATCTAATATGGGGATGCCCCGCGTCTCGAATGTAGCTCGGATCCGATGAGATCCCAACAAACAACATTGACGTCGTGACGTGGCCTCGACCCGATTACAACGTCGTCTAAACTCACGACCTAGGTTGGCTGAACCAATCTTCTTCTAGCCCTTGGATGACAACTCGAGCTCAGCTAACGACGTCTTACCCTGACCGACCTGAAGCTCGGTTTGTCCTTGAAATTCCCAACGACGTGGTTGGGATAACAGTCGAAGCATTAACCGTTGTGATTATAGCTACAAGTCATGCGTTCAGTAACGGTAGCCATTAAGGCCACGATCTGTTGAGGTCGGCCATGGAGGTTACAGCGACAACATGGCGGAAGATAAGGAGACCTGTCACGGGATTGTTTGATAGTTATTTGGGGTAGATGAGTATTATAAAAGAGGCAGACACTACTGGCAAAGGTACGCAATCTCTTTGAGTCTTCCCGAGTATCTGACGTCTTACTAACTTGAGCGTCAGAGTGTCTGCCCCCCGAGCCACCTCGGTGGTCTTGTAGGTTAGGAGCTCGACAAGCCTAGCGCCTCAAGAATAGCTTCTTTGCTTTCTTGGCTGGAGCCGACCCCCGTACACTTACTGTAACATTTGGCACTGTCTGTGGGAAACAACTGAGTTTCCATGGCTCCGAAGGGAAAAGCTGTTGCCGCTGGCCGCTTTGCTGAGGGGGACGTCGTCCCCATCGAGCCTGTTTCCGATGTGCCACTCAGAGGCTCCGACACGGGATACTAGGACTCCTCGACTTGCTCCCGCATCGATCGGGTAGGGCAGACGATGGCGGACATGCACTAGATGATGATCTGAATGCTGGAGCAAAACTAGTAGTTCATGGCTCCGAGCTGGCATTACCTCGACTCAGGCTGTGGTCGTGTCTGCTGACTAGGGCAGTGTGGCATCTTTGATAGTGCCAGTCTGGCCTCGTCTGCCTACTTTGTCAGCAAGTCATGGTGAGGCACCAGCCACGATAGCGCCGGCGTTCTTGGCACCTCCCCTTGTAACTTTAGCCCCCATCCCCGTGGCGCATACCACGATGGCCGACCTGAGAGTGCCGAGGGCTCTGGAGCCCGACCACTACTCGGTAGAGTCAATGCTCGCTAGGGTGAGCTCTCTGGTTGAAGAACCTCGATGGAGGGACGACCTCCTGGGGATGAACAAGAAGATCGAGGCCCTACAGCGCAGTACTCGCGTCCCCCGCCAGTCGTGATTCTTCTATCCTCCTCGTCGTTCGTCAGGAGATTACGTTGGCCCTGATCCGCAAAAGTTGCAGCTTCCCAAGTTTCGATGTTACAACGAGATGACGAACCCCGTTCATCACGTCGACACGTCCAGGGTCAGATTGAGATGGTGAACATCTCAGACGCATTGAAGTGCGGGCTTTCATGTCCACTTTGGACGACGTAGCACTTTAATGGTTCAAGGCACTGCCAGTGCGCTAGTGGTCGACTTCACCGACCTGGCGCAGCATTTTCTGGACCATTTTTTACACACGGTGCGCATTCTTTGTGCACCGATGATTTTTTGCTGGTTGCTCAAGCAGAGGTCGAGCTCTTTCGCGACTACGCCAAATGGTTCTAAGTCTAGGTCATGAAGGTGATTGACGTTGACTTGCGAATTGTTGTCAATATTCGCACGATGGCTTGTAGCAACGCACCCTTTGTGGCTTCTATAGCTAAGAAGCCCCCGGTGAGTTTGGCCGACCTTCTCTCCCATATGCAGAAGTACGTATGGTTGGAGTCCACCCTCAGGGCCACCAGCATGATGAGTCGACCTGCCAAGCCTGGGTCTATGAGCGGCGTGCCGGCCTCAATGAGGACGAGAAAGGAGTCCTCTCGGAATGATAGGTCTCGATGACCAGAGTCGGGATGCCGCCCCGATGAATCCAGAAGGGGTAAGGACTTGCCTAGGCTCAGTAGGCTCCCCTCTAAGATTTTGCCCGTTATCAAGAAACTTCTGGGCTTCCGGCGCCCTGAGCTGATGACCAGGCCTCCATCCAAGAGAGAGGCCAACCTGTACTACGACTACCACAAAGACTTCGGGAACACCATAGACGAGTGTTGAAGCCTTAAGGCCGAGATCGCCAACATGCTGAGGCGTGGTGTCAACGACAAGGATGTTGTAGACGAGAAGCCAAATCCTACCAAGGCGAGTGAGGAGAAGGAGGCACCTCACGCAAAGGGGGAAGTTTTGGTGCTTGCAGGAAGCTCAGTGAGCGGGGGTGATGATGTTATTTCCTTTTCAGCCGAGGACATGGTCGGTCTCAGTAAGCAGCCCCGGGTGGCCAACGAAGTTATTTTCTTTTTGGCCGAGGACATGGTCGGTCTTAGTATGCCCCACGACGATGTGCTTGTTGTTCACGCCTACGTCGATGGGTATGATGTACATCGTTTTCTAGTTGATAATGGAGCAGCGCTCGACGTGCTTTTTTATGACTACTTTGTCATGATGCCCAAGCTGAGCTCAGGCCCGTTGCTACTCCTCTCTTCAAGGTTTAGTGGCACCCCTGTGAGTGCCCAGGGCTCAATTAGGCTGAAGGTCACCCTCGGCACCCGACCACACCATGTAACAGTTGAGGTCGACTTCCTTATGGTCAGGATGAAGTCGACTTACAACGTGATCTTTGGTCGGGGTTTGTTAATTAAGTTAGGAGGTCCCTTCTACATATCATCAGAAACTAAAGTTCCCGACGCTTGGCGGGATCGGTGAGGTTGTGGGGAACCAGACCGAGGCCTGACGTTGTTATGTCAATTCAATTAAGCAAAGGAACCAATAATTTCTGAGTACGTTTCTGTCCTTGAGGAGAGCTCAAAGAAGGGCGGGCCCACTGAGCAAGCCAAACGGGTTCTACTCTTGGGTGACCAGTCTGTGTTCGTCAGCGCTAGGCTCTAGGAGATGGAAGGACATTTGATAGACTTTTTAGAACCAGCACCGACGTCTTTGCCTGGTCTGAGAATGACTTGCCAGCGATCGACCTGGGGGTCATCCAGCATCACCTGAACGTCTAGCCCGATGTCTGACTAGTGAAGAAGAAGAGGCAACCATTGTGGACGACAGTCTTGGGAAGTACTTGTGCGCTGGGACCGTTCACGATGTCCTTTACCCAGAATGGATCGCGAATGTTGTCCTGGTGAGGAAAGCGAATGGCAAGTGGCACATGTGCGTCGACTTCACTGACCTCAACAAAGCATGCCCAAAGGATAGCTTTCCGCTTCCTCAAATCGATCAGCTCGTCGACTCAACTGTAGGTCATGAGCTCCTTAGCTTTCTCGACGCCTACTCGGGGTACCACCAGATCAAGATGGCACCCGAGGACGAGGAGAAGACGACCTTCATTACAGAGAAAGGTCTGTACTGCTTTACTCATATGTCTTTTAGACTAAAAAATGCAGGGGCGACGTACCAGCGGCTCATCAACAAGATGTTTGACTCTCAGATCGGGAGGACGAAAGAGATATACATCGATGACATGTTGGTCAAGAGACGGCGAGCCGAGGACCATGTTCATGATTTGGCCAAGGCCTTCGGTGTTCTTTGGCAATACGAGATGAAACTGAATCTCAAGAAGTGTGTCTTCGGTGTTCGGGTTGGAAAGTTCCTAGGCTACCTCATCTCCAACTGAGGAATAGACGTCAACCCCCAAAAAGTGGAGGCGTTCCTCGACATGTCGGCACCGAGGACCGTTAATGAAGTGCAGAGACTCAACGGTCGAGTAACGGCCCTGAGCAGGTTCATGTTGAAGTCGGAAGAACACTGCAGGCCGTTCTTTGATGTGCGGAGGAAGGGAAAGTTTGAGTAGACGATGCGTGTTAGAGAGCCTTTGATGAGTTCAAGGCGCAGCAGGCCAATGTGCCTACTTTGAGCAAGCCCCTGCCTGGAGAGGAGTTGCTACTATACCTCTAGGTCACCGACCACTCGATCAGCTCGATGCTGGTGCGAAAGGAAGGGCGACAACACCTGCCTATATATTATATGAGCAGGGCATTGCGAGGGTTTGAGCAGAGATATTACAACTTGGAGAAGGCCTGTTACGCACTTGTCATGGAAGTGAGTCAGCTTCGACCCTACTTCCAGGCCCATAAGATTGTCGTCCTTACTAACGTTCCAGTCAAGTAGGTGCTCGGTCGACCCGAATTCTCGAGAAGGATGGCGAAGTGGGCTATCGAGCTCGGCAAGTTTGATATAACCTACAAGCCACGAATGGCCATTAAGACTCGGGCTCTTGCCGAGTTCATTTTTGAAGGTATGGCAAGATCCGCTGAGTAGGCGAATGATGGCTCAGCCTGGAAGGTTTTTGTGGATGGAGCTTGGGTTCTCTTGACAGTGGAGCAGGTGTTGTCCTCCACTCTCCGGAAGCCTTGTCCTAAGGTACTCTATCTACTTCAGCTTCCCGGCTTCAAATAACGTGGTAGAATACAAGCAATCATCTCATGACTTCAGATGGCAAAGATGCTGGAGGCCACTCGGGTCACTATCTACAGTGACTCTCAATTGGTCGTCAGCTAGGTCACGAAAGACTTTGAAGCTCGAGAGGAGAAGCTCACCAAGTACATGAACGAGGTACTTAGGCTGATGGAGTTGTTTGAGTTAGCCGAGCTTTAGAAGATCCTGAGGGCCGACAACTCCCAGGCTGACACACTCTTGAGTTACGCAGTGGCATCCGAGCACTATCTTGGATCCTCAGTACTGATCAAGGAGCTTTGTGAGCCTTTTGTGGGGGTCTCGGGGGAGATTCTTTGTGCTGTAACAGGGTCGACCTGGATGACTCCAATTATGGAGTGCATCCGAGATGGGGTACCCGGAGGAATGGGACGAGGCGTTGAAGATGAAGCGGCGAGCTCCAAGGTTCTTCCTTATAAGAGATGTACTCTACAAGAAGAGCTTCGAATATCCCCACCTTCGCTGCGTCGGACCAGAATAGGCCGACGAGATTATACATGAGGTGCATGAAGGTAGCTGTAGGAGCCATATGGGACCACGGTCTCTAGTGCGGCGAGTTACCCGACAAGGATACTGGTGGCCGACCATGTTGAAGGACGCCGAGGGCTACATCAGGAAGTGCCATCAGTGTCAAGTGTACAATAGGGCTGATCGCCAACCGCCTACAGATCTCACTTCACTGTTAGCACCATGGCCCTTTGTCGAATGGGGAATGGACATCCTCAGACCTTTCCCTTTGGCCTCGGGTCAACAAAAGTTCCTGATTGTCGGTGTCGACTACTTCACAAAGTGGGTCGAGGCTGAACCTTTGGCCTAGATTATTGACGCCAACTTGTGGGGTTTCATATGGAAAAACATCACTTGTCAGTTTGTCTTACCGAGGACCTTGATAACCGACAATGGCAAGCAGTTCGACAATGCTAGGTTTGGTCAGAACTACTACCAGCTCAGCATCGATCATCAGTTCACCTCTGTTGCTCTTCAATAGTCCAATGGGCAAACGGAGGTGATGAACTGAACCCTCCTCATAGGGTTGAAGAAGCGATCAGACAACCTTGTTGGCCCTTTTGGTATGGCAGAAAGCTAACCTAGAGGGGGGGGGGTGAATAGGATTATTTGAAATCTGAAATACAACTTAAACATAGAAATTATCACTTGAAAGTTTGGTTAGTTGAGTGTGATAGAGAGTAGCAGTGTGGAAGTAAATAAACAATCACACAAAGAACACAAGAAATTCATCCTAGTTCGGCCTTTCCCATATGGAAGTCCTATGTCCAGTCCCCAAGCAATATCTTGGGATTTCACTAACCAAGGTACAGTCCCCCTCAAGGACAATACAACACCCAGCACCCCAGCTGGTCTTCTTCTCTTTCCTGGGCAAGAAGGCACCCACTTCTCTTACAGGTCAAGAAGCCAACCTCCTGGTACAAACCCCAGTGCGGTTCTGCTAGACTTAAACCCCTAGCTAGTTCTACACTGAGTACAGTCCCTCAGCTAGACAAAAACCGCCAGCAACTACACTGACCAACTCTTCACGCAGGAAGAGACACTGTATACAGTCCTACAGCTGGACAGAAGTCTTTCTTAAAGAAGAAAGAACAAAGCTGAGAGTTGGAACAAATGAATACCAACTAAAAGAAACTCTCAGTGAAAAGACTCTCTCCCCCAGATTACAAAGATGCACACGGAGAGAGTGAAGAGAGGAGAAGGAACTTGAAGCTTGAGGGCTTCAGATGCTTGAACACTTTTTCTTGGGCTCGGGCTCTTTCTCTCTTTTCCTTTGAGTGTATGTGGCGTTTAGGTTCTTCACTGGTTGTACACTCTTTGAAAAATATTCAGGAAAGCTCTCTGTTCTTCTTCAGCCTTGCTTCATCTTTTATATGAGAGGCTTTGAATAGATCCGTTGAAGTTCTAGCCATTGCTCATCTTCTCTTTCTTCTGGTATTTTGTGGTCTACGAGGTCTGCAATGCATAGAAGAAGTGTTTGTTAGATAAAGAGTGTTTTCTGTCAAAAGGCTCATACCTCTATGTTTCCTGCTGTCATCCAGAAGTGGTAGGTAAGCCCTTTTTGTCGGATAGGAGAGAAAATATCCTATGAGATAAAAAGATCTTCTATCAGAAAGATAGAAGATTACGCAGAATAAATATTTGACTTTTCATTAGGCGCCAAAGCATTTGAAACATCAGAGTATAAAGGAAATCGATGTTTAAGTTGAAATCCATGTTGTGCTCAAGTCGTTCTTAAGTAAGGGCAAATCGATGTTGAGCAAATCGTTGTTTTCACTTATCGAATCGTTACAACAATCAAATCGTTGTTTTCACTTATTGAATCATTATAGAGTCAAATCGTTGTTTCACTTATGAAATCGATATGAGACCGAAATCGTTGTTATACTTACGAAATCGTTATGAGACCGAAATCGATGTGAAACCGAAATCGTTGTACTCACTTATCAAATCGTTATAAGATGAAATCGTTGAGCGATCAAATTATTGTTTAACTTATCGAATCGTTACACGATCAAATCGTTGTTTCACTTAACAAATTGGTATGAGTGCGAAATTGATATTTCACTTACGAAATCGTTGTGAGAGTGAAATCGATGTTTCACTAACGAAGTCGATGTGAAAGCAGAATCGATGTGGCACTGTGAACAGAAATCGATGTATATTGAATAGACATCGATTATCTTTTTAGTTCAAAACACACAGCGATAATTCCATATGTTTATATTTATTGGGAAAACATAATATTAAATATATTTAATAATATTTAGTTATCATAAGTTTTGTTATCACCAAAATATAAGGAAAAAATAGAGTGGTTCAACAATCTCCCCCTTATTGGTGATGACAAAACTTATGAGAATTTTCTGACACAAATACTTAAAGCATAGAAAATACAGAAGATTCATAGAACATGCATATACTCTCTCCCTTTTTGTCACTAATCAAAAGGAAGAATCTTACCATGCATTCTTTTCCCTTTTGTGAAATTTCTTACCATTGAGGGGTTCAACAATGATTGACATTAATGAATAACTCCCCCTTAGTCTGAGCTCCCCCTGAGTGTTTTCTCCCCCTAAGCATAAGGCTCCCCCTGACAAAGAGGGTCCTCTTGAGGATTCTTCACTTGTCTGTCGACAGGTGTTTCTTGGTGTGTCGACCTGTTGATCTCTTGAGTCGTCTTGTTGACTGGTTGTTTGTCAGTCTTCAAGATTTTTGTCTGGATAGATCTTAGGAAAAGCTTGCAAACATTGTTAGTAGCAATATAAAATTCAATATTTGTGACTACTCTCTTCAGATAAGAGTTGATGAAGAGTTGGCAGTCACCCTTGCCTTGAGCATCGTAGATGCTCCAAGGCTATCCTGCAACAACTTATTCAGAAGTATACCCAAATCTTTTTGGTCCTTGATGGTTAGATGCATAAAAATATTCTTTCGGAATCTATACTAGGTGCCTTATTGTGCAGGTGTTTACTGTGTGTCCTAATTATTGCAATGTGAACAACAATGAATATATTTGTTTTGTTTTTTTTGAAAACCTTTTCTTTTACAGGGGCCTTTTTTCTGAGGCAACTTGGTTTCTTTTACAAATTTTGGTAATGAATATTTTTCAGGAATTATGACTTGTTTTCCTTTTTCAGGAGGTTTGTAACCAAGACCTTGTTTATTATTTCCAGATTTTGATCCTTTTAAGCATAAGGCTAAAGATGTTTTCCCTTTAGTTCATCGGCCATCTTGGCAACCTCCTCGGCCTTCTTCTGTGCATCGGCCTTCTTCAAGGCAGCACCGGTGCGGGTCACCTCGGCCTTTTGAAGGAGGGTCCAGACCAATGCCAGTTGGTCCTACATGGATCGGTAGATATCCTCAACCACGTTGTTCACCTTCAAGCCTAACGAATGAGCCTTTGCAGTGGGAGGGATCAATCGGCGACCCTACTCAGTGGCGGTAGCTTCCTCCCTTAACTGCGTCGAGTAGGACGCTTGGGGAGAGCGCGAGGTAAGGATACCTGCCGACTCTGTTGATTATTCTCGGGGATGATTGGGTGACTTCTCAGAGAATGGTTCTCTGCTCTGTTAGGATCGAATGGGTGGATGGATCAGATCTAGAAGGGGGGGGGTTGAATAGATCTGACACCAATTAATGCGGAAGCTCAATCAATTTAAAATTACTTCGAATCAGAGATCAATTCACCTAAACAATTTACTGATCTGAAGTGTGATTAGAGTGTGTGAGCAAATCAATTAATAGTGTGAGCGAAATCCCTATACATGCATCTAGCGTAATTCAAAGTCAAACCACAATTCAAACCACTGCATAGATGATTTTTAGGTGGTTCGGAAATCACCTCCAGTGACTCCTACATCCACCCCTCACACAGTGAGGCCACACTACTCAAAACCTTGAGTACAACTCACACCGGAGCACGACGACTCCAAACACCCTTAAGCACGACGACTCAAGAAAACAACCGGAGCACGACGACTCCAAACCCTTTGAGTACAACGACTCAAAGAAAACCCAGGAGATAGGTACGACGACCTACTCCACAAACCACTTATGAGTACGACGACTCACAAGCACTTGAGCACAATGGCTCAACACCAGAGCACTACGGCTCCAAACCTTTAGACCACGAAGATCCAAGTTCTACTAGAACAAGCTCAATTAGAGAATAGATCCTCTAGCCCGATCTATCTCAATACAATGAGAAAATCGAACAAACAGAATTAAGTGGTCTGTGCAGAACACATGCACAGATCACACAATGAAAACCTGGATGAACACTCCAAGAAAGTAATGAAATAGATGTGACTTGGATGTTCCTTGATGAAGAAGACTTGCATAAGCTTGGATTGAAGACGCTTGAAGGAATTTGTTGGAGATCTTCTTCAATCCACGATGCTCTACTTTGATGGCATCCGGATTGCCAGTTCTTCTTCTTCCTTTGTTGCTCTTCTGCTCATCAATCTGATGGCCTGATCTCATCCCTTCTGGATGCTGATGCTTTGTCCTCTCTCTTCTTCTTCACGTTCTCCTTCCAAACATCACTCTGCCTGCTCCCTTTTTCCTTTTTCTGCAGCCGCCACACACTTTTCTGGAGAAGTCTGGTCTCTCTCCTCGTGGATGCCCTTGGAGTACAAGAAACATGGGTATATATAGCCCCATATGTCCATAAAGAGCCTTAGGGTGCGTGGGCACAAAAACCTAGGTCAAATCCCTTAATTCCCAAGCAGCTGCGTGTCCAGACAAAATCACGATTTGTGAGTTTCAGCCGGAGTGTGTCGACCTGTCCAAGGAGTGGTGTCGACACACTGTCTCAAACTGACAAAATTTGTTCTCTGGGAAGGGTCACTAGTGTCGACACTACTTCAGGCTGTGTCGACACACTGTCCCAGTCTGGCAAACATGACTTCTGAATCTGGGACTAGTGTCGACACCACTTGAGGCTGTGTCGACACACTATACAGACCTGTCAACTGGGTTCTCTGGGAGCTGGGTCTAGTGTCGACACCACTTGAGGCTGTGCCGACACACTTGACCTTTTCTTCATCATTTTGCCTTAGGTTTGAAACCCTGTGTCGACACCAGTAGTGGGTGTGTCGACACTACCATGACAAAATCTGTATACACCTGCAAATTTAACACATAAATCATTAGTACAAGATATTATCATTAAAATGAGATATTAAACATAAAGAACATGTTGTTTAAGCATTATTGTGATATGTATAGAATGTATAACATGTTCAACATATCATCATCAAAATCATAATATGTCATCATTAAAATAACAATATGTCATCATAAAAATAACAATATGTCATCATTAACATACCAAATGTCCTCATTAAAATCACAATATATCATCATCAAATCAAAGTATGAGTGATGTTCATTGGTCATCATTAAAATACAACTTTAGGAATTCTAAAACACACCTCAACCCAACATGCTCGCCACTTAGGTATAGTGACAGAAGGTTCGACAGCTTCGACATCAGCATCGACCTCCACCTGAGCACGCTTCACAGGGCGCATCGCGCTCTTCTTACCCCCTTGGGATAAGAGCTGTTGTGTAGCTGCCTCGACGAGGGAGGCACTCTTCTTCCCCTTGTCAACCATTCTTGCATGATGAAAGCATTAGGTTTTCGGAAACTGGTAGCATCCACCAATAAAAAATGAGATCAAGGGTTTTCAGACCTTTGCGAGCGTCGTCGATGAGCTTAAAGATCCCCTTGGATGGACTGAATTGGTCAGGGGCTTCCACCACTTGTAAGAGTGGAATTCCTAGAGCTCGGCCTCGGTAAAGTGAAGGAAATTTTGAAACGCTTTGCCTTTAATGTTCACTGTCGACCAGGTGGTCGGGAATCGCCACCTAGAGGGGCAGTGAATGAAGAAGAAATTCCTCTTCCAATTATGGGTAGAGGATGGAGTTTGGCCAAGAATTTGCCACCCAGTCCGAGAGGCGAAGTATAACCAATCGCCAAAGGCCTTTACTGAGAAGCAATAGAAGAAAAGATGTAACATCTCGGGCTTTCCCGGTTCTTCCGATGCGTGTTGGATGACTGGCCACTAACACGTCCGACCTGGGCGACGCGTTAGTGTCGCGATAGAGGGGCCCGTCGCGACAGTCATCTCTACTGCGACCGCTTTCTGCGTCGCGTTCTTGTCGCGCCCGGTCAACGGGTCGCGACTGCTTTCCGCTTTTTGGTTGTCTGATGCCTGTCAGAGTGGAAGCATGGCAGACCGACCTGTCTGGTTGTCGCGGCATCCCTTGGGGGTGCGTTCTGGTCGCAGTGTGGACGGCCGTCGCGTTAAGAGTAACGTGACGCCCCACCCCATCGTGTTCTGGGGGCCGAAGGCTAAAAGCCTTGACCGGCGCCCCTTTTTCCTTCTTTTCCCCTTTTCCTTCCCTTCCTCCTCTCCGAGGTGGGAAGCCTCCTTCCCCTTGTTCTCCTGCATTTGGAGCTTGGTGGAGCGGCCGGCGGCTCGTGTGCGGAGCGGGAGCGTTGGCGAGGAGCGAGGAGGAGGCGGCCGTGGCTTCGAGAAGGCCCATTCGTGAGTTCGGTTCTTCTTTTCAAGTAGGGATCTCTTGTGACCTTTCCAACTCTGGTGATTGGGAGTCCATTTGGTTGTTTGCATGTCTTTACAGCTTTCCCCATGCTCCCCTCCCCGTGGTTGTGCAATTTGTTGTGTGTGGGCGACCCCGGGATGTAGCATCCCGTCGGTCGGCCTTCCGTCTGATGTCACGACCGCAGAGCGCATTGCGACATCAGAGGAGGCGTCGCCCGGGTCAGACGTGACCTTATCGCAGCACAATCGGCCGTCATGATAATGATCGTGTCGTGACCAGGTTTCCTATCACGACAGCCTTGTTGTCGCGACGCGCTTCCCTTTCGCGACTCGGCTGTTGTCGCGGTTGCCCTATTCGTCGTGATGGTATCACGACGGCTTAGAAGGCGCGACAAGACCTGTGTTGCCTCAGGTGTTTCTATGGCCACAGTTGGCGTGTCGGCATGGGCCTCAGGGCAGGTGTGCCCTTAGGACCTTCTGGTGGGAATGCGGTAGGTTGCCTCCCTGCGTTCAGTGACCGAAGGTGACACTTTCGTGGCCGTGTCCTAGTGGCGGTGCTAGGAGGCTCACATCTGTCTAATAATCGATTGTCTATCGGTCAATCGATTATTAGAAGAGCGATGGTTTCTGTTCTATCTGGTGGTGTTTCGGTTTCTCGGGCCATGCCGTGTGTGCCGACGTTGGCCGACAGCCTGTCTGGGTGTTTCCAGAAGGGGTGACGTGCATGCCTGTGCCTGCTGGGCTTGTCTTGGTTACAAGTCAGCTGTGTCGTTTTCTGTGGTGGTTGCTCCGCCAGTTCTCTTTTCGCCCGGTGCTAGGCACTTGAGGGCTTGTCCGTGAGATAGGTTGTTACCGTTACCTGGGACCCCCAGCCCCGCGCGTCTGTTAGAGGGAGTTCTCCGGGCGGCGGGCGTGCTCAAGTCACGGACTTGGAGCAGAAGGGGAAAATGGTGGGGACAGAGGCATAGAGTCATTTGTAGAGCTCTCTTAGCTGGGTCTAGGTCGCCGAGGTGGTTGAGGCACTCTTCCAGTGCAGACCAGCTAGTCCTTCTCACTACCTCGCTCTGCGTTGGTTCCGAAGCCGCGTAGGGAGGTTAGGCGTGGGGCTGCAATTCAGCCGGACTACGGTGGTTGTGGTTGTTCTCTACTGTGGCTCGCTAGCCTCACTCTATCGGGGAGGTTGTAGGCAGGAGTCAGCGGCTAGCGAGCTGGAGGTGTGGACGGTTGTCCTCCTCTTAACTGCCTGTGGCAGTGGCTTGGTTGCTCTTATTGTGACGATGTTTCTCATGCTGTTTTCGAGAATGTGTTCTCGTTGCCCTAGCCTGCACGGTGGTTGTAGCCTGGCCGTGTCTAGTTTCCGTGGGCTCTGTTGGTTTGGCCTCGTGGGCCATGTTTAGTGGTTTCCACTCTGCGGGTTCTCTCGGGGTGCCTTGTGCAGACACCCGACTGCTATTTCAGTAACCCGTTCCTTGGTGCCGTCTGTGGTGGCACTGGAGTGTGTAGTTCCCTGACCTCATGGCGTGTCCAGGGTCCAGGGTGGTTCTACTTGTGGGCCCTCAAACTTGTGGAGGTTTGAGGTGGCCTTGGTGGTGGTGAGACGTCGTTCTCACTTGGTTGCTTGGTGTCTCTCGGAGTGACACCTGGTTGTTCCTTCCCGACCTCGTGGAGGTCCGGGATGTTGGTGCTTGTGTCATGAGATTCTGGTCTAACGTGGTTGCTCTGGTGTTCTGTGAGCTCCTTTTTCTCGGCGGGTGTGTGCCGAGGTGTTGCTTCCGCATTGTGTTTGACTCTGCTGGTTCTGCGGGAGTCGTGTTTGGCCCGACCCTGGTTGTGGGTCGTGTGTTTACTCTGTTCCGCTGCTTTGTAGTACTTTGTGGTAGGCGTTTCTCGCTTTACTGCTTTGTAGAGTAGTTTTGCTTCCGCTTTTGTTGGAGTTCCTGCTGCTCTAGCTGGTAAGGGACTGGTTATCCCTACTGAGCCTTATTCGCGAGGCTCACCCCCCACTCTCTTCTGGTAGGGACTCGCTGTCGCAGGAATTCGTTACCGGACGGTGGTGGTGGCAGTTTGTTGTGCCGCGTGTTGCCAGTAGTGTGAGTTGTGAGCGTGAGCGTTTGTACCGTGAGTTGAGAGTGGCCTTTTTGCAAGTCCTCGGGGTATGCCCCTTAAGGACTGTGCCTTTCTTCTGTACCTGTACTTTTATTTGGGACTTGTTGTACATAATTCCTATTAATGTACAAACTTTCTTGTTATAGTTATTTGAATTCATTACTTATCTCACTGGACTAAATTCTAACCCTTCTGGGTCTTCAGATCCGTGGGTGGCGGTGCGACCTTCGTGTCCCTGGCGGGGGTCCGAGGAGGTCGGGCGTTACAGTGGTATCAGAGCTCAGGGGTCAACGAGATTGAATGAGTAATAACTATGGCTGTCCCAAAGAAAGGTACTTGTACGCTACTGGCCCGTCCGGGTTAGTTGCTGTTAGGTGATCATTGGGTTCTTTGTTGCAGGTGGCTAGTTCTCCAGCAGGGTCCGAGTGTGAGTTGTAGGAGGGTGTTGCTACTGTTGTCGAGTGCGCGTGCTGCGAGCGTGGTTGTTCGGTTCACTCGCGCTGCGGTTGGTTCGTTCGGCCTGCACGTCAATGTTGGTGTGTAACAAAGGCTGAGAGAGCCTAGTGTGGTGTGTGACCTTCACCGATGCGGGTTATAGTCTGCAGAACCGGTCGAAGGTGTCCTTGCCTTGCTGGCAGTCCCCTTGTTGTTAGGGTGAGTCCTTGTTGGATGTCCCCTTGTTGTTGGGGTGTGTGCTATGTTGGTTGTAGTGTTGGCCTTGCGTGACTGTGTGCGTTGGGCACTGTGCTTTACTCAGTCGGCGTCTTTGCTCGATCTAAGCAATGCTTGTGTGCTGTGTTGCACCACTGTTGAGCGCTGCGACACCTTTCTGTGGTTGTTGTCGGCCTTGTGCTGGCTGGTTGTGAACTTTGTGAGGGGCTCCCCAGAGTTCTTCTCTGTTGGTTCTGGTGGAGGTGAGGTTTGTTGCTTGGCTGCTTGTGTTCTAGTATGTTTCCCAGAACTGTTTTGTTGTTGTCCTAGTGAGGGTTCCTCTCCCTCTGCGGACTGCTCTGTGCTCGTTAAAGTCTTCCGCTGTTGTTACCTCCTTGGTTTGAGGTCTCTGTTGTCTGGTTGGTTGCCATTGCATTGCTCTCTAGTTTGAGATGCATTGCTTGGTTGCCCTGTGTTCTGGTGCGGTTTCCAGAAACTGTTGGTTGTTGTCCTGGTGAGGTTCGCTCTCAGGACTGTTCCGGGTTTCGTTCTGCCGATTGTTGTGTACCTCAGGGTTGAGGTATGCTGTTGTTGGGTTGGTCGTTGCATTCTGGTGGGTTTTCCCAGAACGGCACCTTGGTGGTTCTGGGGGAGGTTCTCCCAAAACCAGTTTGTGTTGCTTCCGTTGGCTGCTATGTTCTCTCGTTGGCCGTGTGTTTGGATGTTTGTTTGGGCTGTATTCTGGTGATGGTTCCTAGAACCTTATTGGTGCTTTGGGTAGAGGTCCTCCCCAAGCTGCCTTGTGTTTATTTTGGTTGTCGCTGCTCTCTCTCTGAAGAGATGAGTTGTCGACATTGCTAGTGGGACTGTCTGTGTTACAGTCTGCCTGGGGTTGTCGGTCAAGGTGCAGTGCTTTGACCGTAGTGCTGGCTAGATTGTCTTCCTGATCGTTTTTGGGTTTCCCCGGCTGGCTGGTGGGACTTCGTGTGTCCCCAGGGTCGGGAGGTTGGCTTCGTTTCTCGCACCCTGTGGGCTCTGCAGATGGTAGTTTGGTGAGTGGCCATGGGTGTCTGGCTGGTTGTGCTTCTGTGAAGTGGCCGTCTCGTTTAGTGGTTTCCCCTTGCGTGTGGAAGAGACTTGTTTGAGAGTTCTCCTCCTTGCTTTCTCTGGTTGGTTCTCGGGGTGATGATGCTCCACTGTGGTGTTGTGTTTCCAGGGTGCGCATTGTTGCGACCTTCTGGTGGAGTCATCTTCCCTTGGGGTTGGACTGTTGCGTGCAGTCTGCACGTCTGCTTTTGGTCAAGGTGGTGGACTTGACCCTGTGTGTGGCCCTGTGTTTGGCCAGTTCGCCGTGTTGTTCGATTCCAAGTTTCTTGGTTGTGCCGGCGGGACCATGTGGGTCCCTGTGGTTTAGTTTGGTTATTGCTTGTGTTTCCGTGCCGACACACTCTTGCCGATGGTTGTTTAGTGAGTGTCGTGGGTGTTCGGATGGCTATGCCTCCTGTGGGAGTGCTAGCCTTGCGTTGTTGTTTCCTATTTTGTGTGAAGAGGAGGCCTATTGTGTGCCTTCTTCCTCTGCTTTCCATGGGTTGCTCGTGGTGGTGGTGCTTTCACGTGGCATTTGGTGCCATGTCGTGCACTGTGTGGCGCCTTTGTGGCGAAGGTCCCTCCCCTTGTGTTGTCTTGAGGTTGAGCTGGTTGCTCCCTCGTGCACGTGGTTTCCTTGTGGTGTGCGATAGGTTGTGGTGACCTATTGTCCCATCTCTTGCTGTGCTAGTTTCTTGTCGCCTGATTGGACGATGTAGGGCAGCGTGCCATGTGTTCAGTGTGAGGCGGCACCAGGTGTTCTTCTGTTTGGCTTGCTTGTGCAGGCATCATTCCTGTGCGTGTTTCTCTTGTACCTTAGTTGTGCTTTGGAGGCAATTGTCTCCGTTGGGCATGTGGCCCTCCCCACGTGTGGTGGTAGGAGCGGTGCCCTGTGTTTGCGCGCTTCTAAGAGAGCAATATGGTTGTTGCACTCTTGAAGCTGTTAGTTTTTCGCGCGTTTCTCTTGTGGGTCTCTAGTGGAGAGTCCCTTTCTATTCGCCTTGAGTCGTTTCAGGCCGTTGGTGTGGTTGTGTATTGCACCTAGAGCGTGTTTCTTTTTCGATGTTTTGTGTCCTTGTGCCTTAAGGGTTTGGGGCCGTTGTGGCCTGTTCTGCCCTTTTTAGCTCGCGGTTCCTTGCGTGTGGCTTTTGGAAGGTCTCTTGTGGAGAGAGCCCTTCCTGTTAACCATGTTGTTTGGCCGATGGTGCAACTGTGTTGCATCTTTCCGAGTTTTGGTGATGTGGTGGCACCCTCTGCTCATGATCGAGTGGTTTATTTTTGTGCAGGCGGGAGCTGGCGCTGGTGCATTGTGTTGCACTTTCGGTGTCTCCTGGTGCTTGTGTGAGCATCGTGTGTTGTGTTGTATTTCCTGATCGCAAGCTCCATGCGTTGTTTCACGAGTTTGCTCAGTGTGGAGGCGTTGGCTTCTGCCTCTGGGAACCTTGTGCTGGCCGATGCCTTGTGGCTGTACCGTTACCGCTGTGGATTGGCTGCTTTGCCCTATCTAGGTAGCCCTATCGGTGGTACGCCAGGCCTTGGTCATGGCCTGTGTCTGGGTTTCCCCTCTCGCTTTGGTGAGCGAGTGTGTTTGGTTGGGGTGCCCTACTTCGGTTTGGGTTCCTTTGAGGTCGACGTGTTGTCCTCGACCTCTGCAGTTGTTTCGATTTCCGTGCGGTTTGCCGACGTCTTGTGTTGCTTGGCTTTGCCAACATCAGACGTCTTCTTTGGTTTTGCCTCTGTGCCTGTGCTTGTGGAGCTTTTAGTCTAGTTTTTTTCTATTGCTTCACAGTCGTTGTGTGTCCTTGTCAGACCACGAGGGCGATCTAGGTGAGATTGAGTGTGGTGCGATGGACACTGTTCTGCATGCCATGGTGAGGTGCCAAGTTTGACTTCACCTCTAATGTCTTCCGTGTTTCCGTCGCGGTGTGCCACATTGGGGAGCATAACTCCTAGTTTTGTGGCTTTGCGTGCGTTGTGTGTTATGTTCCGACCACAAGGATGATCTGGGCGAGATCTAGTGGTGCCAGCAAACACTGCCTTGCTCGCCGTGGTTTCTCTCCACGTGCGTGTTTTCCGCTTGGTTTTGGGTCACCATTAAGAAACTCTCGTTTGGCCTTGCCATAGGTGCTAGCTATTGCTAGACGTGCGGAGCCATTCAGCGGAGTCTTGTGGATGACCTCTTGGCATTTTCTCGGTTCACCGTCAGTAGTTGAAACCTCTGTCTAGCTGCTGGTGACAGAGTGAGTTACTGACCGGTTGGTCTCACAGTGGGACTATTGAGGGCTCAGTCGTTGTTTTCTGAATGGAGGTTCCAGTGTTTCTGGTCGGTTCGGTGCGCGTCGCATCTGTGGAGTTATCGACATGATTGTGTGCTCCGCGCCGGTTGGTGGGTGCTCTGTGAGCTGTCGGGTGTCTGGTTAGGCACTCCCTTTGTAGCAGGGTC
This sequence comes from Colocasia esculenta, assembly GCA_014218235.1. NCBI lineage: Eukaryota > Viridiplantae > Streptophyta > Magnoliopsida > Alismatales > Araceae > Colocasia > Colocasia esculenta. Next base: position 140,458,132 of record CM024757.1, read on the forward strand.
GTGGTGGCGACCACTGGGAAGTCGTCGTGTGACTTAGTGGTCCCTTTGCACCTGTTGTTTTCCTCCGACTGGGTTTCGCCCTTAATTTCGAGGACGAAATTATTTTTTTTGGTATGAATTGTAACATCTCAGGCTTTTCAAGTTGTTTCGATGCGTGTGGTGACTGGCCACTAACGCGTCGGCTTGGGCGACGCGTTAGTGTCGGGACAGCGGTGCTCGTTGCGACAGTCATCTCTGTTGTGACCGCTTTCTGCGTCGCGTTCTTGTCACGTCTGTTCAGCGGGTCGTGACTGTTTTTCGCTTTTTGGTCGTCTGACACCTGTCTGATTGGCAGGCATGGCAGACCGACCTGTTTGGTTGTCACAGCATCCCTTGGGGGCGCGTTCTGGTTGCAGTGTGGATGGCCGTCACGTAAAGAGTAACGCAATGCTCCGCCCCATCGCGTTCTGGGGGCCAAAGGCTAAAAGCCTTGGCCGGCGCCCCTTCTTCCTTCTTTTCCCATTTTCCTTCCCTTCCTCCTCTCTAAGGTGGGAAGCCTCCTTCCCCTTGTTCTCTAGCATTTGGAGCTTGGTGGAGTGGCCGGTGGCTCGTGTGCGGAGCAGGAGCGTCGGCGAGGAGCGAGGAGGAGGCGGCCGTGGCTTCGAGAAGGCCCATTCGTAGGTTTGGTTCTTCTTTTCAGGTATGGATCTCTTGTGCCCTTTCCAATCTGGGTGATTTGGAGTCCATTTGGTTGTTTGCATATCTTTACAGCTTTCCCCATGCTCCCCTCCCCGTGGTTGTGCAATTTGTTGTGTGTGGGCGACCCCGGGATGTAGCATCCCGTTGGTCGGCCTTCCGTCTGATGTCGCGACCGCAGAGCATGTCGCAACATCAGAGGAGCCATCGCCTGGGTCAGACGCAACCTTATCGCGGCACAATCGGCCATCGCGATAAAGATCGTGTCGCGACCAGGTTTCTTGTCGCTACAACCTTGTTGTCGCGACGCACTTCCCTTTCGCGACTCGGTTGTTGTCGCGGTTGCCCTATCCGTCGCGATGGTATCGCGACTGCTTAGGAGGGCGCGACAAGACCTGTTGTTGCCTCGGGTGTTTCCGTGGCTGCGGTTGGCATGTCGGCGTGGGCCCCAGGGCAAGTGTGACGGACCGGGGTATTTATGCCCATTAAGGCTCCATATCCAGATCCGCCTCCCGCGAACACACCGAAGTGTCGCAAGGGATATCTCACACACGTGTCCAGTAAGAGTATAAAAAAGACAAACCACAATTAATATAAGACACAAGAAAGTACATGTGCTCATATCTGTTCACAAATTTGTACAACTGTCCCATTACATTAATACATGTCCAATTAAAAGAGTACAACTACCTGGGGCATACCCCGAGGGAGCACAAGCTCATACAACACTAACTACTACACAACTGCTGGTGGTACAAGTCTGTCACAACACTGCTGCATGCCAAACTCACGGCAAGCCCTGAAAAGAACTGTAGGGGAGTGAGCCTCAACAAGTCACTGGCTCAGTAGGGGCTACCCAAAACAACACTGTAACCACAGACACCTCAACCCCAATGGGTCTCACTGGCAACAACAATAGCCAAACCATTTCATGCTTACATCATTACAATACATAACAATTAAACATGCTTATGATAATAAACATAAAGTCCTCAGAAGAAAAGTAGGATTACAGGACTAACATAACATCATTAGTCAGCCCAACTACTAAAGTGCTTAAACCACAGTCTCACTGGCACACTATTACAACAACTGGTTGCCTAAGCTAAAAGCCACATAGGCAAGTCACTGCCTAAGCTGCAAGCTTCACAGGCAAACTCCAACACTTGAATGACAAGGTTGCTAACGAAGAGCTGGTCCTTTATACTCCAAACCTTACTACTTAAAAACTACACACAAGGCAATAGGACTAGCTACCACGAAGCCAATCCATAATACATTAAAACTATAATTGGAATCATGCCCAAGAAGAGTAAAAACTCAACAAGTGGAGGGTCTCATATGGCCTCCACGGAGCACAGCTCTACTAAACCACAATATGCCTAGGCCACAAGCCTCATCGGCAAATTACCCACAAAGGTAACATAATTAATAATTACAAACTAATCCACAATAATCTTATAAACAAAGATCTACTTAAAGAAATTAGGATACAACAAGTGGCAGGTCAACCACAAGACTTTCACAACACACAAGTACCCGAAAGGTTGGTACACAATGTACCACCACAAAACTACAAAGTAACCCACGAAAGTAACAGGTACCTGCTACTCTGAGGTACCACAACACAAACACCGAACAAAGGGTACAGGAAGGTGGTAAAGACCACACTGAACCACAATTATATTATACCTTTATTTAGGCACAACATTACAGGTAAAACCTTAACCGGCTAGTCACACAAACTATAACTCAGTCACAATTGTGCCAACACCAGGGCACACCTCGAACTGGTCAAACCTCGACCACGAGTCACAACTCACAAACCACGACAAGTAGCAAAGCACAAGTCGGAAGGGAACGATATCCCATATCCACAACTGGAGCTAATAAGCACGAGTCAGAAAGAGCGACGCCACCACACGGGACGGACTACTGGCTGATTAGGCCAATATCCAACCCGGACAACACAACACAAGAACAACCTCTCAGCCTCGCAGTCACGGACGAAAGGTCCAACTGCCGCTCCACAAGAAAGAAGTCAAACAACTGTGGAGACCAACCAACACCACACCTGCAGACACACACAGCTACAGGCCCATGCCTGGCACCTCTAGAGTCTCTGGCCGAGCACTCTAAAGTGAGGCACTGGAAAACAGGACTAGCTGGGGACCAGTGTCGACTACTGGTGTCCGTACCCCACTAACGAGCGCGCTACAAGCGACAAAAGAACAAACTCTGGGAAGTCGCTGCCCCCTGCCGTCTTTCCCTCAGCCGGACGTACAACTCAAACTCAGGAGTGAGGGTGTCCAGGAAGACGACACAGACCTCAACGTACAACACAAGTACCGGGACAAAACCTCGAGCACAACAAACCACGTGCCTGGCTCACAAGAACCTGGGGTACCCGACTAGAGAGGCATTCCAAATAGGCGCCGGACCACCACACTCGGCAAGCTCAAACCACGATACTTACACAAACACTTTCTGTTACTGATCACGGTATACAAATCACCATTAAAGATAACTTGTGGCTAGGACAAGCTAACTTGCACAACTACACATACTACCATATTAATAATAACACCACAGTTTATTATTGGTCACACAGTGACCTACAAGCTAACTCACACTAACACATATATAGATCACGATAACCAATCATATTTGACCTATCAATAATTCTTGTGACAGTGGAGGTCACATTAAACATAATCACGATAATCACATTTATATTTTACTAATTATCTATCTAGGATAATCTATAAAAGAGTCTAACAGATCAGGGCTAGGTTCAGACATGAACCTCATTGCCACAATACCACAATAATTAACATATAATAAACACTAATAACATACGATGTGCCATGAACACACAAACCATATGCACAACGCCCAACACGTAGACAACACGCCCAACCACGTAGACAACACTGTATAATACACTCTGGTTAGTGTACCATACGTCAGTCACGTAAACCACATGTTCAACACATGGACAACATGCACATACTTAAACCTCTACATGCACCACACATTATTCACGTAAAACATGCCCATTACATGAGCAGTATGCTCCAAGAGCATAACAAGTGCACTGGCTCACGCCGGTCATTGCCATGTGCACACAATCACACAATATTCATAACCAGAAGGCTACGTAAACAACACTGCATGGATACATGCACAGGTTGGCGGCAACATCGACTGCCGCTTGAAGGAAGTAAACGGCAAGCGATCTAGCCGTCTATATCCCGACTGGTGAGCTTGGCGACAAGAGATCTTGACGCCAAGTTCTCCGGCCTAAAACCCTGCAGAAACCCTAATCCAGCTCTACAGGTTTTCCAATCGTTTAAACTACAAAAAAACATATAAAAGCGGTTCCTTTAACATACCAGAACCTGAAACAACCCATTACAACATGCTTTACACATTAAATTCATCAAACCACCCTTTAACCCCGCATGGTACGACTTGATCCGAAAATACAATAAAAATGCTAGTTCAAGTGATTAAGTCGTGTTTTAATGTTTCTAATAAGCTAACAGGGCTCGACCCCTACCTCAGAAATGCAATTAAACTCCCAAAGAACCTCGAATCACGCCGAAACCCGAGAAACGTCCCATGAACATCACGCTCCAATCCGCCATTCCCCCCCCCGATCTACCGCTACCACGCGCACCACGGCCTTCCCATGAGCTCCCGCCGACCGCCAGAACTCGCGAAGAAGCTCAAGGGTGAAGGTGGGGGAAGTGGAAGGGAGAAGGAGGAGAAAGAACAGAGCTCGGGTCTGCATAAAAACACAGGCATGCCAGGTTAACGTCAACCCTTTGGCCGTTTAAACCACCGCCACAACTAGACGTCCACAAAGCTCGACGCCAAGTTCAACAGTCGACGTCCTCATCGATGGACGCCAACACACTGCTGGTGTCCAACAAGCTGAACACCAACACAGACCCAAACCAAACCCGGTAAGGATCTAATAAGAAACACACAACACTAATGGGCCTCACATTGGCCACCAAACCGCTAAACCTGGATCCACGGGGATCCGGAAAACGCGCGACGTTACATTATTCACCTAAAAACAATGTCGTCCTCGACATTCAAAGCAAACCACAATAAACCAATTATCACCTAAAAACAATTAGAGCCGAACACAGAACAAGTAGGATACTCTTTCTCTGCTTCGGCCTTTCAATTCATCTCACAACTACTCTGTTCTGTCAATTCCATTGCTTTTCTTTACTTTTCAATCGTAGGTGATCCTACCTTGCCAATAGTGCTTTATCTCCTTGGACTGAACCTGCTTCCACAATTTCTGGCTGTGTTGCAACATTTCTTCCGAACCACTTTACCTTTCTCAAATATCTTACACTAATATTCTTTCATGCCACCATTTTCTTTTTCCATTTATCATTGCTTACTGTTATCCTGTCTCATCTGCATTCACATTCACAACTGATACCTCTTCACAAAAAACCAATCACTATCTTTAAATTCTCCTGCTCTTTTATATCATTCTGCTCATACCGTTTAAAAATGATCTCTGATAAAAATCATAATAAACTCTGTTCCTTTATTCCACTGCGTAAAACTTTACACTTTCTCTTTATTCAAACAAACTTAAACAATCTCTGAATATTAAATCTTTATTTGCTTCCGCTTCCGCTGCGCTACTCTGTTCACACCGAACACTTTTGCAAAATATTCCACAATTTCTGCTTACATTATTACTTTCAATTACTTTCTTCTGGCTTCAACTGTTTCTCCAATCATTCTATTCAATTAATTCATACTGAAGAAATTACTGCAATTTCTGATCTGCCAAACCACTATTGGCATATTGCGCTTTTCATATATCTTTCCTGCTTTACTGACATTCTGGCTAATTCCCATAGCTTTGTTACATAACCTTTCCAAACACTCTTTAATTAATTTATTCCTGCTCCTGCACGAAACTCCAGAATATCTTAATAACAATCCTTTCTGCTCAATTAAATGATTTCTTTGCACCAATAAGCAAACTTTAAGTGACATTCCTGACTCATCTGACCTTATTCACTTCATCATTTGCTAAATTCTTCCTTTCTCTAATCCATATCTTTTCTTTATCTAAACTGCCAATCATCAACTAAATATTCCTCTTGTGCAATTTTCAGAAAATCTTATCGCACATTAATTCTTCTTTTCTCTCTTTCTTTATTCAACTGATCATTTCTATACTTATTTATACAATCTTCATATCACACTAGCTTCCTGCTATCATCATATTTCATAACAATACTTTTCTCAACTTTCTGATCTCAGGCATACTAAATTTATCTGCCATAAATCACTGCTCTTTATATACTGATACCTCTTTTAAAGCTGATCTGCCTTCCTTAATCATATCAAACTCTTCATAACACTAATTACATTCTTATACACATCGTTTCTTAATATCATCTAACTCAGATCTCTGATGCCACATTACATTTGCTGAGGTTTTCAACTGCAACTTATCACACACACTGACCTGATCTTTATCACCTTGTTACCATACATCTGTCTCTGTCAACTTTCTATCTCATTATAACTTATTTACTGAATTCTATATCCAAACTTGTTAATCTCTTCAATTCCTTTAACTGCAAATCTTTAACACCCAACTGATCTATCACAAAAATACTCTATACTTGTCTCTGCTAACTTTGCACTTTATTAACATATAACAGGCATTGCCTTCTCAAAGCACTACTTTACCTTTCTTTTCTAATCTCTGCAACTGAAAACTTTTTAAATACTATACTTTAACTGCACTAGTGCCAGGATGCTACCACACAACTTATGCCACTATCCACATTGTGGCACAACAATTGCTCTCAACTGCCAATTTAACAAACAGAAACACACGGTTTACATGCCAAAAGCAAACGTAAAAACTACTTCATATCACACAAAACCACAGACTTACTACCAGCAGTGGACATTAATCCGTGTATTGGGACATTATACTTTCAATGTCTTTTCATATTCTAACTGGACATTGCTCTGATACCAACTGTGACGGACCGGGGTATTTATGCCCATTAAGGCTCCATATCCAGATCCGCCTCCCGCGAACGCACCGAAGTGTCGCAAGGGATATCTCACACACGTGTCCAGTAAGAGTATAAAAAAGACAAACCACAAGAATATAAGACACAAGAAAGTACATGTGCTCATATCTGTTCACAATTTGTACAACTGTCCCATTACATTAATACATGTCCAATTAAAAGAGTACAACTACCTGGGGCATACCCCGAGGGAGCACAAGCTCATACAACACTAACTACTACACAACTGCTGGTGGTACAAGTCTGTCACAACACCGCTGCTGCAGCCAAACTCACGGCAAGCCCTGAAAAGAACTGTAGGGGAGTGAGCCTCAACAAGTCACTGGCTCAGTAGGGGCTACCCAAAACACACACTGTAACCACAGACACCTCAACCCCAATGGGTCTCACTGGCAACAACAATAGCCAAACCATTTCATGCTCACATCATTACAATAAATAACAATTAAACATGCTTATGATAATAAACATAAAGTCCTCAGAAGAAAAGTAGGATTACAGGACTAACATAATCATTAGTCAGCCCAACTACTAAAGTGCTTAAACCACAGTCTCACTGGCACACTATTACAACAACTGGTTGCCTAAGCTAAAAGCCACATAGGCAAGTCACTGCCTAAGCTGCAAGCTTCACAGGCAAACTCCAACACTTGAATGACAAGGCTGCTAACGAAGAGCTGGTCCTTTATACTCCAAACCTACTACGTAAAAACTACACACAAGGCAATAGGACTAGCTACCACGAAGCCAATCCATAACACACTAAAACTATAATTGGAATCATGCCCAAGAAGAGTAAAAACTCAACAAGTGGAAGGTCTCATATGGCCTCCACGGAGCACAGCTCTACTAAACCACAATATGCCTAGGCCACAAGCCTCATCGGCAAATTACCCACAAAGGTAACATAATTAATAATTACAAACTAATCCACAATAATCTTATAAACAAAGATCTACTTAAAGCAATTAGGATACAACAAGTGGCAGGTCAAACCACAAGACTTTCACAACACACAAGTACCCGGAAAGGTTGGTACACAATGTACCACCACAAAACTACAAAGTAACCCACGAAGGTAACAGGTACCTGCTACTCTGAGGTACCACAACACAAACACCCGAACAAAGGGTACAGGAAGGTGGTAAACACCACACTGAACCACAATTATATTATACCTTTATTTAGGCACAACATTACAGGTAAAACCTTAACCGCTAGTCACACAAACTATAACTCAGTCACAATTGTGCCAACACCAGGGCACACCTCGAACTGGTCAAACCTCGACCACGAGTCACAACTCACAAACCACGACAAGTAGCAAAGCACGAGTCGGAAGGGAACGATGTCACCATATCCACAACTGGAGCTAACTAAGCACGAGTCAGAAGAGCGACGCCACCACACGGGAACGGACTACTGGCTGATCAGGCCAATATCCAACCCGGACAACACAACACAAGAACACCTCTCAGCCTCGCAGTCACGGACGAAAGGTCCAACTGCCGCTCCACAAGAAAGAAGTCAAACAACTGTGGAGACCAACCAACACCACACCTGCAGACACACAGCTACAGGCCCATGCCTGGCACCTCTAGAGTCTCTGGCCGGAGCACTCTAAAGTGAGGCACTGGAAAACAGGACTAGCTGGGGACCAGTGTCGCGACTACTGGTGTCCGTACCCCCAACTACGAGTGCGCTACAAGCGACAAAAGAACAAACTCTGGAAGTCGCTGCCCCACTGCCATCTTTCCCTCAGCCGACGTACAACTCAAACTCAGGAGTGAGGGTGTCCAGGAAGACGACACAGACCTCAACAGTACAACACAAGTATCGGGACAAAACCCCGAGCACAACAAACACACGTGCCTGGCTCACAAAGAACCTGGGGTACCCGACTAGAGAGGCATTCCGGAATAGGCGCCGGACCACCACACTCAGCAAGCTCAAACCACGATACTTACACAAACACTTTCTGTTACTGATCACGGTATACAAATCACCATTAAAGATAACTTGTGGCTAGGACAAGCTAACTTGCACAACTACACATACTAACCATATTAATAATAACACCACATTTTATTATTGGTCACACGGTGACCTACAAGCTAACTCACACTAACACATATATAGATCACGATAGCCAATCATATTTGACCTATCAATAATTATCTTGTGACAGTGGAGGTCACATTAAACACAATCACGATAATCACATTATATTTTACTAATTATCCATCTAGGATAATCTATAAAAGATTCTAACAGATCAGGGCTAGGTTCAGACATGAACCTCATTGCCACAATACCACAATAATTAACATATAATAAACATAATAACATACGATGTGCCATGACACACAAACCATATGCACAACGCCCAAACACGTAGACAACACGCCCAAACCACGTAGACAACACGTGTATAATACACTCTGGCTAGTGTACCACACGTCAGTCACGTAAACCACATGTCCAACACATGGACAACATGCACATACTTAACCTCTACATGCACCACACATTATTCACGTAAAACATGCCCATTACATGAGCAGTATGCTCCAAGAGCATAACAAGTGCACTGGCTCACACCTGGTCATTGCCATGCGCACACAATCACACAATATTCATAACTAGGATGGCTACGTAAACAACACTGCATGGATACATGCACAGGTTGGCGGCAACATCGACTGCCGCTTGAAGGAAGTAAACGGCAAGCGATCTAGCCGTCTATATCCCGGCTGGTGAGCTTGGCGACAAGAGATCTTGACGCCAAGTTCTCCGGCCTAAAACCCTGCAGAAACCCTAATCCAGCTCTACAGGTTTTCCAACCGTTTAAACTACAAAAAAACATATAAAAGCGGTTCCTTTAACATACCAGAACCCGAAACAACCCATTACAACATGCTTTACACATTAAATTCATCAACCACCCTTTAACCCCGCATGGTACGACTTGATCTGAAAATACAATAAAAATGCTGGTTCAAGTGATTAAGTCGTGTTTTAATGTTTCTAATAAGCTAACAGGGCTCGACCCCTACCTCAGAAATGCAATTAAACTCCCAAAGAACCTCGAATCACGCCAAACCCGAGAAACGTCTCATGAACATCACGCTCCAATCCGTCATTCCCCGCCCGATCTACCGCTACCACGCGCACCACGGCCTTCCCATGAGCTCCCGCCGACCGCCAGAACTCGCGAAGAAGCTCAAGGGTGAAGGTGGGGGAAGAGGAAGGGAGAAGGAGGAGAAAGAACAGAGCTCGGGTCTGCCATAAAAACACAGGCATGCCAGGTTAACGTCAACCCTTTGGCCGTTTAACCAGACCGCCACAACTAGACGTCCACAAAGCTCGACGCCAAGTTCAACAGTCGACGTCCTCATCGATGGACGCCAACACACTGCTGGTGTCCAACAAGCTGAACACCAACACAGACCCAAACCAAACCCGGTAAGGATCTAATAAGAAACACACAACACTAATGGGCCTCACATTGGCCACCAAACCCGCTAAACCTGGATCCACGGGGATCCGGAAAACGCGCGACGTTACAGCAAGTGTGCCCTTAGGACCTTCTGGTGGGAACGCGGCAGGTTGCCTCCCTGCATTCAGTGACCGAAGGTGACACCTTCGGGCCATGTCCTAGCGGCGGTGCTAGGAGGCTCGCATCTGTCTAATAATCGATTGTCTATCGGTCAATCGATTATTAGAAGAGCGATGGATTCTGTTCTATCTGGTGGTGTTCCGGTTCCTCGGGCGATGCCGTGTGTGCCGGCGTTGGCCACTGCCCTTCTAGGGATTTTCGGAAGGGGTGTTGTGCGTGCCTGTGCCTGCTGGGCATTTCTTGGTTACAAGTCAGCTGTGCCGTTTTCTGTGGTGGTTGCCCCGCTAGTTCTCTTTTCCCCCAGTGCTAGGCACTTGAGGGCTTGTCCGTGAGATAGGTTGTTACCGTTACCTGGGACACCCAGCCCCGCACGTCTGTTAGAGGGAGTTCTCCAGGCGGCGGGCGTGCTCAAGTCACAGACTTGGAGCAGAAGGGGAAAACAGTGGGGACAATGGCGTAGAGTTGTTTGTAGAGCTCTCTTAGCTGGGTCTGGGTTGCCAAGGTGGTTAAGGCGCTCTTCCGGTGCGGACCAGCTAGTCCTTCTCACTGCCTCGCTCTGCGTTGGTTCCGGAGCCGTGTAGGGAGGTTAGGCGTGGGGCCACAGTTCGGCCGGACTGCGGTGGTTGTGGTTGTTCTCTGTTGTGGCTCGCTAGCCTCACTCTACCGGGGAGGTTATAGGCAGGAGTCAGCGGCTGGCGAGTTGGAGGTGTGGACGGTGTGTCCTCCTCTTAGCTGCATGTGGCGGTGGCTTGGTTTCACGTTGTTTCCGAGAATGTGTTCTCGTTGCCCTAGCCTGCACGGTGGTTGTAGCCTGGCCGTATCTAGTTTCCGTGGGCTCTGTTGGTTTGGCTTCATGGGCCATGTTTAGTGGTTTCCTCTCTACGGGTTCTCTCGGGGTGCCTTGTGCAGACACCCGACTGCTGTTTCAGTAACCCATTCTATTGTGTGGTGGCACCAGAGTGTGTAGTTCCCTGACCTCGTAGCGTGTCTAGGGTCCAGGGTTGTTCTGCTTGTGGGCCCTCAAACTTGTGTAGGTTTGAGGTGGCCGTGGTGGTAGTGAGACGTCGTTCTCACTTGGTTGCTTGGTGTCTCTCGGGGTGACATCTGGTTGTTCCTTCCCGACCTCGTGGAGGTCCGGGATGTTGGTGCTTGTGTCGTGAGACTTTGGTCTCACGTGGTTGCTCCGGTGTTCCGTGAGCTCCTTTGTCTCGGCAGGTGTGTGCCGAGGTGTTGCTTCCACATTGTGTTTGACTCCGCTGGTTCTGCGGGAGTTGTGTTGGCCCGACCCTGGTTGTGGGTCGTGGTGTTTACTCTGTTCCGCTGCTTTGTAGTACTATGTGGTAGGCATTTCTCGCTTTATTGCTTTGTAGAGTAGTTTTGCTTCCGCTTTTGTTGGAGTTCCTGCTGCTCTGACTGGTAAGGACTGGTTATCCCTACTGAGCCTTGTTCGCGAGGCTCACCCCCTACTCTCTTTAGGTAGGAACTCGCTGTCATAGGAGTTCGTTGCCGGACGGTGGTGGTGGCAGTTTGTTGCACCGCGTGTTGCCAGCATTGTGAGTTTTGAGCATGAGCGCTTGTATCGTGAGTTGAGAGTGGCCTTTTTGCAAGTCCTCGGGGTATGCCCCTTAAGGACTGTGCCTTTCTTTCTGTACCTGTACTTTTATTTAGAACTTGTTGTACATAATTTCCTTATTAATGTACAAACTTTCTTGTTATAGTTATTTAAATTCATTGCTTATCTCACTGGACTAAATTCTAACCGTTCCGAGTCTTCAGATCGTGGTTGGCGGCGCAACCTTCGGGGTCCCTGGTGGGGGTCCGTGATGTCGGGTCGTTCTAAAAGGCGAGTGTTCGATTCGACCTCGATGAGGGCACAAACAACAAGGAATCCAACAATTGACCTCCAAGAGTTGGGGGTCAGTTGCGAGAGAGCATCTCCTAGATTAATAAGAAGAAGAGTGATGAATGTATGCAGTGGGTCCTGGAAGCCAGCTCAGATGGCTTTGGTATATATACAAAATCCGAGCTCTATCGAATGATGGGATCAGATATCTGCTAGGACCGACAAGGTGGTCTCTTTGGGGAATTGAAGACTTGGGTACGTGCCAACCCACTTTAAGGTTCCGTGGTCAGCCTCGGAGGAGGCGTCGTCTACAAAATCCGCTTGACGACGTGATCCCTAGGTGTGTGTAAAAGGTTTGCAAGGAACATATGTTCTAGGGGAGACCTTCAGATTGTTTGGAGAAGGAGGAACTTCCTCTACGACAAGCTTGGGCTACCTAGTGTCAGACGAACTCACAGAGGAGGACCTAGATTTGGCACGGCGGGAAGAAGGAAACATGGACTAAGAAACGGAAGTGCTCTCAGTGAAAGAACTCTCAGGCAAGGAACTGGAAGAAGTAGACGAGCTCATTGCTTACCACTGAAGGAAGAAAGCAAAAAATCGAGGAGCTCGGCCACCGAGAGGACGAAGGAAGCTTGTCGGATCGTTAGCTGTCAGATGCTCTTCTCGTTTGGATCTCATGCGTGAGAGCAAGGCCCATCTTTCGGCCCCTGACCAGCCTATATATAGGACTGGGGGGACCAGGCCGATCCAACGACTTCGATTCATCAGCTCCTTCAAGCGCTGAGATTTATGCATGCGACATTCATTGGTTGGACTACACACATCATCCTAGATTCCGATCGGAGTGTGATGTACGAGTCGCCATGATGCCGCATGGGAGCCGATGCGGCGATGCGACATTTGACGTCATGAGCGTCAGCCTAAAAGATCGTGCCATCATGACATTGGCATAATTAATTTGGCGATGGGACGTGTGGTAGACCACATAGGCTATCAAGGCCATGTGGCAGGCCACGTGTCATTGTTTCAGATCTCTTGACATCGACTTCACCTTGGTCACGTAGTCCAACATGAACCCGGGGGGCCAATGATACGGGGATCCCCCGCGTCTCGGATGTAGCTTGGATCTGCCGAGATCCCAGCAAACAACAATGACATCATGACGTGGCCTCGACCCGATTACAATGTCGTCTAGACCAATGACCTAGGTCGGCTGAACCAATCTCCTTCTAGCCCTTGGCCGACAACTTGAGCTCGACTAATGACGTCTTACCTTGACCGACCTGAAGCTCGGCTTGTCTGTGAGATTCCCGGCAACATGGTTGGGATAACAGTCAAAGCATTAACCATTGTGATAATGGCTGCAAGTCATGCATTCATTAATGACAGCCATTAAGGCCACGATCTGTTGAGGTCGGCCATGGCGGTTATGACAACAACGTGGTGGATGATAAGGAAACTTGTCACGGGATCTTCGAGTTCGTCCAATGGTTATTTTGGGTAGATGAGTATTATAAAAGAGTTAGACACTATACTAGCAGAGGTACACAATCTCTCTGAGCATCGGAGTGCCTGCCCACTGAGCCGCCTCAGTGGTCTTGTAGGTTAGGAGCTCGGTGAGCCTAGCACCTCGGCAACAGTTGCTTTGCTTTCTCAGCCGAAGCCGACCCCCGTTACACTTGCTGTAACAAAATCTAATCATAATTTACTATGATACAATTAATAATTTGACTATGTTAAATATTATTACTATAATAATATAGAATTATTATTATAGCATTGTTGTGTTGATATATCTTCACTATGTGATTATGTTAATTATTATAGTAATATAACTGAAGAGGTCGGATATCGAATCTATAACTAACTATTGGATGACCTTAGGATTTGGGAAACTTGATGGCGATCCTTGGCATCAATAAGAGGATTTGCAAGAAGGGATATAGATCAGGGGTCCTGAAATTGGAATCCCAGGAAAAATCTTCTGATGTCTAAGTTAGAAACAAACAAAAGTTAGAAAAAGAGGGTGAGTGATTTGATAATTCTCCCTATAGTTTGAGTGTAGAATCTTACGTATCTCTAGCCAAAGGAAATCTAATGATGTTTATTGTGATGGTGAAGCCTCCACAGTTGTTCCATGTGGCATGGTCACAATAATTATGGCCTTGGTCGTGGACATAACTGCTAGATAGTGTCCATCATGGGCTTTCATGCCTGTTGGTGAGGATCGTGGTAACAACTGTGCCAATTGTGGGCAACCCATCATTATCCCTTTTGGCTTTACTATCTTTGGATAACCGTCATTCAATATAGGATCCGCTAACCTTGATATCAAGTAAGGATGTCCATAGCTTCACTTTCACCGAGTTAAGGCTCCACTGGGCTAAGGACCTTTGGTCACCATCGGGCTAGGTGCTATTGGGATAAGTTGGGGTGGGTCTTTCAGGATAAAAAGTGGAGTGTGGACCGAGCTAACTTCTTATCATAGTGCATGCCAAGAGATTATCTCGGAAGTTACATTGTTGCCTTGGGCTATCTTCCTAATATCAATGCCAGGATAAGGACCCTTTTTTGAGGTGGCAGATCAGGTGCTTGTGGTGCTTCATAGGCCCCATTTGACTAACTGGGTCTCTAATAGGCAGACTCTGTTTGGTAACTAAACTTTTACCTACTGAGCCAAATTTAGTAACTAGGCCTTACAGATTGGGTCAAAGAGCAGAGATTTTCCCTATCTAATAATAATATTACTATGTGATAAAGGTATCCCATCATAGATGAGTTAGAGGTTGGCTAAGACCTTCTTTTGGTAACCTACATATAGAAGAAGTGTTGAGTTGTGTGTTTTGATGATGCCATTTTGTACACAATCTGATGTCATATTGTATATATGTGGAAGATTGTTGAGTTGTGTATTCATTTGGATGATGACTAAAAACCTTCATGTTGATCATGTCTACACACTCATACTTTGATTTTAATGATGACTACAACATTTGGTTGTGGATAGTGTCCAAACACTCATACTTTGATTTTGATGGTGACACATTGTACATATTACAATGATGACTAAACAACATATTTTTGATACTTATATTTCATATCTTACTGTTAATGACATGTTTTCATGGTCTACTCTTCATTCATATAGGTTTACAAAGTTTTTGTCAAGGATAGGTCGACTCTATTTGACAGATAGGTCGACTCTTCGAGTCTGCCTAGCAAGCTCCTGAAGAAAAAGTCACAGACAGGTCGACTCTAGTTGATAGACAGGTTGACTCTAATAGTCTGCCCAGCAAGTTTATGAAAAGCAAATGTCAGTAGTGTTGACTCTAGCTGAGAGTGAGGTCGACACTAGCATCCATCCAGTGAACCTGATTTAGTGGAATTCATAGCAGGTCGACTCTAGTTGTTGATCAGGTCGACACTAGTTGTCTGTCAGGTCGACACTAGTGTTTTGCCAGTGAGTTGAAATTGGTTTCTGGTCAGTAGGTCGACTCTATTGGAAACATGAGTCGACTCTCTTTCTGAGAAAACCAAAAAATGTGCAGAGCATGATATCCAACGGCTGTGATCTCCTTCTGAGATCTTTATGGGAGATTCTATAATTACAAAAATGCCCTTACATCCAAGTGGCAATGAGGTAAAGGCCTTTTGGACACGTGGCAGCATTGAGTGCACTCTAGGTTTTTGTGCACACCTTTCTCACGTTCATGGGACTGCACAGAGGCTATAAAGGCTCTTTTGTCTCATCTGGAGCATCCATCCCTTCGAGCCATTCATCGATTCCATCCAAGAGGAAGTGGGGATCAAGGCCAAGCAGTGAAGAAAGCAGTGAAGTGCTAAAAGAGGAGTAGATCGGGAAGAAGAGCAGCAGAAGAAGAAGAAACGGTCATGGAAAGGAGAAGCAACAGAACTGAGAAGAACAAGCAGATCTGAAAGAAGGTGGAAGAGGAAGCTTGTGCAAGAGCAGAAGAATGAAGCTCAACATCTGTGGGGGAACTCAAAAGCATCAACTCAGATCTGAATTTCTCTGTAAATCAGATCTAAAACAGAGTATCACAGATTGAGGCTGATTTGAAGGAGTTTAGATCAAGTTGGCTGAGAAGCACAAACAGATGATGCGTTTGTGCAAGATGATCTGAAGCACAACGTTAACCCTCAAGATCTAAAGATTTAGAGTTCAAATTCATCAGTCCAGAGGAAATTGGGCAAAGTTGAAGGATTGGTGTTTGATGATTTATCTTTCTTAACTCTGATCCTCATGTGAATTTGTTTTTCACTTTTAAACTTTACTTAGAACAAATTAAGTGCTCCTACTGGTGATAGGAGTGTTGATCCCATACTGTGTGTGTGTGGATTGAGAAGGTCTATCTGACCTTGAAGCTGTGAATTAGCAGATAAGCTATGTAATCAGCGATTGGCAAGCTGTGAGTCAGCATTCAAGCTATGAGTCAGCAGTTGTTTGAAGTTCTGAATCAGCGGTTTAGTGAAGCCTCACTTGGTTTGAGTGAGGGGTGACGAAGGTCTCCGTATGGGAGTTGAACCACCTAAAAATCTCCTGTGCAATGGTTTGATCTGTTTTCTGTTCTAGATGTATGCATAGGAATTTTGCCTTCACACTACTTATCTTATTGCCTCACACATTAACTATACACACCCCCACACATCAGATCAGTAAAATTGTTTGATTGAATGGATTTATAATTTGAATTGATTTTTAAATTGCTTAAGCTTCCGCTGAGTTTTGTGTTAGATCTATTCAACCCCCCTTCTAGATCTGTTCATCTACCTATTCAATCCAACAATTGGTATCAGAGCCTAAGCTATCCACTCTTGTGGTCTAACATCCCGCAGAGTAAGGTGAAATGGATGTAAGGGGATATATGCCAGAAGGGCACGCTATGTATAGACCTCCTTATTTTGATAGATCAAACTATACTTACTGGAAAACTCGTATACAGGTTTTCTTAAGAGCCCATAATCATCAAATCTGGAAGGTGGTTAGTAGTGGACCAAATGAGCTCCTAGAGGATGAAGAAAGATGGACTACAGAGCAAATCAAGAAGTCAAATGCTAACTGGAGTGCAATGAACATCATGCACTGCTCCCTTCACTCAATGGAGTTTTCAAGAGTTTCCTCATGTGCTAGCGCCAAAGAAGTATGGGATCGTCTAATGGTAATCTACGAAGGTACTTCTGAGGTAAAGGAAACCAAAGCCAACTTATTAATTTCTGAGTATGAAGCCTTTAAAATGGAAAATGATGAAACCATCTCAGAGATGTATGGTAGGTTGACTCTGTTAAGAAATGGCTTGAAGAGTCTAGGAAAAACATATACTGAATATGAACTTGTCAGAAAAATTCTTAGATCCTTGACTCCCATTTGGCATACAAAGGCTACTGTAGTTAAAGAGTCCAGGAATCTGTCTACTACAACTGTTGACCAATTGATTGGTTCCTTAATGACATATGAATTGGGTTTGAAAAGGACAGATGGTGATGTTAAGAAAAAGAAGTCACTAGCACTTAAAGCAAGTCCTAGTGTGAAAGAATCAACTGAGGAAGAAGAATCTTCAAGCTTAGAAAATGACCCAAGTGAATCTACCTTGCTAACAAGAAAATTCAGAAAGTTTTTAAGAAAAGAAGGTAAATGATTTCTTAAAAGAAGACCTCCGGTAGATAACTCTTCCAAACAAAAACAATTTGCGAACAAAAGTTATAACAGAGTTGTTTGTTACAATTGTAGGAAACCAGGGCATGTTAAACCAGAATGCCTGGATGCTCAGAAGAAGATTCAACCCAAGTGGAAAAAAAAAGCCCAGAGCTATGATAGGAACTTGGAGTGAAGAAGAAAATGATGAGAAGAAGAAAATTCAAAAGATGATGAGGTTGAAAGCAAAATATGCTTAATGGTCAGGGAGAGCTCCAATGATTCGGTAAATTCCAATAATCTTATGAATTCATGTTCTGATAGTGACGATGAAGAATTATCTTATGATGAATTGAAAAATCTTTGTGAACATTTGTGCAAAAGAATAAAGAAAATGAAAGTTGAAAATAAACTTCTAAAACTTGAAATTCAGTCAAATGAAACCATGTTGGAAAGTTTACAAACTATTTCAAAAGAAAATGAAAATTTGAAATCTAAAATTGAACAATAAAGAAACAAATTGTAAACATGGCTCATGATCATCAAGTAAATGAAAAGCTTAAACAATTGGTTAAAGAAAATTATCATTTGAAAAATAAAATTGAAAGCTTATTTTCTAACAGAACATTGAATATTGAATGCAACAGCCTAAAAAGGATGAATGACAAGCTCAAAGCTGAAAAAAAAAATTGACAAATGAACTTGAAGTTGCTGTGAATAAAAATCAAAATTCTGAAAAGAAAATCACTGGATTAAACAAGACAGTTGAAGGTCAAAAATTTACTTTATCTAAATTTGTGCAGGGTACAAACAATCTGAATAATCTTCTTGGAATGAAGATTAACTTTCAAAAGGAAGGTTTATGATATAACCCTAAAAATAAAAAGAATTTTGAAAATAAAATAAAAATCTCATTTGTCAAAACTGTTGCTAATAAGAACTTCATTTCATCTAATGAAAAACCAGTGAAAGTTCCTGTTCAAAAAATGTTCAGAAACAAAAAGATAAAATGAAGAAAAACACTGCAAATAAAAAGAACCTGTGTTTTCTAAAAACAGAAACATAAAATTGAAAAACAAACATGTTTCTACAAAGGTTATCAACCTTCTTCATAACTCAAAAAGCTACAAGGCAAGCTCACCTCCCACATCATGTCAAGAGCTATCATAGAGTACCAATTCCTTCTCAACCCAAGAACAATCAAAGGTACTCCAGAGGATTTCAGATGTTCGAGCACATGTACCTAAGCAAAGGTATGTACCAGGTAAGGAATTCTCAAACCTGCTTCAATTGCAATAAACCTGGTCATCTCGCCAAGCATTGTTGGAATAAAAATCAAAGTTTCTATAAACATGCCAAATCAGTCCAATATTTTATATGTCATAAATTTGGTCATATCTCTAGGAACTGTTGGTACAGAGATGATCTTTTTGGGCATGCTTCCAAGCCTCATGCTCATACACATGCTCATGTACATAGGAATAAAAATCATGTTCATGCTGAAAATACTTAGAAAATCCATGTACATAAGAATAGAACTGCTGCACAAAATAAGTCCTCTGCTCTCCATATCAAAAATCTAAAAAATAGAAAATTTCATGAAAACATAGATGCATTGAACAAAACAAAAAGAAAAATCTGGAACTAATGCTCCTCATAGTTCTATTAATGAAAGAAATGCATCTATACCAAAATTAAAATCCTTTTGGATTCAGAAATCTTTGTTGCATTCTAACATTGATTTCATTGCAGGACCCAAGCAAGTGTGGGTCCCAAAGGTAGCTTGATCAGCAAGCTAATGAGCCTTATAGTCATACCTTTTTATTTGGAATCAAGACAATGGTTATGCAAGGCAAGAAAAGTTGGAGAACACAGGTAAAATCTTTGAAAAAGAAATGAAGATTGTTCAAGTAAAATCTCATATCATTTCAGAATTGAATTGCTTAAGTTGGAATAACTTTTTAGATTTTTATCTGAACAATGAAGAGTGTGTTTTAATACTGCCCCCAACAATAATTCATCTTATCAATAGGTATCATGGTTGTATGAACGTGCTTGTATAAATTTACCCATGATTTGCAGTGCATGTTACCTCCCTATGACTTCTTGGTATATCAAATGGTGAAATGTGGAAGGACAAGTTAAGCTTGTCTGAAAACTATCATTATACGTGAGTAAAATACTCCGCCAAGTAAAAAAGTCATGTTATGCATAAAGCTAATTGTGTGCATAATCATGTGTGAATTGCTTGCAAACTTTTTCATTCCATGCACATGTTAAGGGGGAGTAAATTTGAAAAAGTGCAAAAAATATTTTTACTACTGCATTCTGAATGATTTTTCAATGTCTTGTGTTGACACATTGAAGATCATGTGTCGACACAAGTTCTTCAGATTTGTATTCAGAAATGCTACTCTTGAATCTATCTTAAATAATGAATTGAGGACAAATCATCTAAAATTTTAAAATTGTTGTGATGTTTTGATGATGTTCATATTGCATGAAATAAAACAGTCATGTTCATTGTCTTGATTCTCAATCATCAACACTTTGATTGATATCTGATCAGAATTTCTAATACTTTTGTTCTCATTTGAAATGAACTCACACATCTCTACTCTGTGTGAATGATTCAATCTCAGAATCAATTCTTATTATAACATTCTTGGCTTATTCTTGATCTCTTCATGTTTCATTCAAATCCATTCAAGGTTCCAATGATGTTTTTATATGAGAAATAAAATTTTAAATATCTGAAATATTTGTGCTCTTGGATTAAACATGAAGATGAAAATTAAGATCTAGAGTCATGTGTCTATCTTTATCCTCAAATGTTATTTTAGACTTTTATTGCAAAACACTTTAAGTAGACGCTTGAGTAGTCTTGAGTTTTATATCACAAGAAATACATAAGTTTTGTTTTTAACAAATGTTAAGAATGATATCTTAACAAATCAAGACCATGATCTATTAAGGGAAAATCTACTTGTCACCTAATGAAAAGTAATGATAGTTCTGAAAGAAAATTTTTAGGAAAAAGAAAGATTTTAAGGAAAATTGCAGAGCAATGATTAGTACACTAAGTAACCAGGTTATTCCACTTAAGACGTGGTTGTACTTGAGTCAAAGGTGTTTCTAAGTTATCTCTGTTCAAAAAGTAGCAAACACATGATTAACATGCCTAGTAGTCAGGCACTCTTGCACTGGGTAAGTGTGTGTGCTTGAATAGAAAAACATGAATTTAATCTTCTTTGCTAAATTTTCTGAAATATCTCAAATGAAAGAAAAAAAAAGAAAAATAAAAAGGTGTACAAAGTGCAGCTAACCTAAAATAGAATTCATGTTGTTTAAGAATGTTAAATTGTTATTCTACATTGTGTTAAGATCAAAACTTTGATTTTCTAATGATATACACTCTTGACAACTCAATTTAGGTCACAAAAATCATGTCACATTTGTAAATAAAATTTATAAAGTGATTTTTGATGATAAAGAAGTGACATAAGAACTCAATAAAAATCATCTTTATTTTTAACCCTTGCTGCACAATATGAAAGGTACAATTATATTATTTTTCATATACTAAAATCATTGTGTACCTTGATACCTTCATGACTCCTTCAAAATCATTATTTGTGCTCCTTGCAATACAGTCTCTTGTTCAGGGGGAGCAAATTTTTTTGTTGATCTCTGATTTTATGCCCCAATTAATTGGTTTCATCACTTCTATTGGTTTCACATCATTTCTATTGATCCCTATTTTGTTGGCAGTGGACAACTCCAATACTGTCAAAAGGGGCGAGTTGTTTCACTTAGGGGGAGAATTCTGCATATTTGTGAGATTTATGAGACCTCTAGTCATATTCTTGATCTTGGGGGATATTGTTTTTTAATGAGCAAAAATTTAAAAAGGGGATAGAGTCACATTGCATTGCATATTCCTTTCACTCTTTTAGATGTTGTCAAAAAGGGGGAGAGATTCTATGATAAAATGTTGTCACATGTTGTCATGTTTGTGAAAGAAAGTTGTCATGTTTTGTCATCATCAAAAATGGGGAGATTGTTGAGTTGTGTGTTTTGATGATGCCATTTTGTACACAATCTGATGTCATATTGTATATATGTGGAAGATTGTTGAGTTGTGTATTCATTTGGATGATGACAAAAAACCTTCATGTTGATCATGTCTACACACTCATACTTTGATTTTAATGATGACTACAACATTTGGTTGTGGATAATGTCCAAACACTCATACTTTGATTTTGATGATGACACATTGTACATATTACAATGATGACTAAACAACATATTTTTGATACTTAATATTTCATATCTTACTGTTAATGACATGTTTTCATGGTCTACTCTTCATTCATATAGGTTTACAAAGTTTTTGTCAAAGACAGGTCGACTCTATTTGATAGACAGTTCGACTCTTCGAGTCTGCCTAGCAAGCTCCTGAAGAAAAAGTCACAGACATGTCGACTCTAGTTGACAGACAGGTCGACTCTAACAGTCTGCCCAGCAAGTTTATGAAAAGCAAATGTCAGTAGTGTCGACTCTAGTTGAGAGTGATGTCAACACTAGAATCCATCTAGTGAACCTGATTTAGTGGAATTCACAGTAGGTCGACTCTAGCTGCTGATCAGGTCGACTCTAGCTGTTGTTCAGGTCGACACTAGTTGTCTGTCAGGTCGACACTAGTGTTTTGCCAGTGAGTTGAAATTGATTTCTGGTAAGTAGGTCGACTCTATTGAAACATGAGTCGACTCTCTTTCTGAGATCTTTATGGGAGATTCTATAATTACAAAAATGCCCTTTCATCCAAGTGGCAATGAGGTAAGGCCTTTTGGACACGTGGAAGCCTTGAGTGCACTCTAGGTTTTTGTGCACATCTTTCTCACGT
The DNA here is from genome assembly GCA_014218235.1 of Colocasia esculenta. Lineage (NCBI taxonomy): Eukaryota > Viridiplantae > Streptophyta > Magnoliopsida > Alismatales > Araceae > Colocasia > Colocasia esculenta. The sequence continues at coordinate 140,480,932 of CM024757.1, forward strand.
TCATGGGACTGCACTCTTTTGTCTCATCTGGAGCATCCATCCGTTCAGCCATTCATCGATTCCATCCAAGAGAAAGTGGGGATCAAGGCCAAGCAGTGAAGTGCTGAAAGAGGAGCAGATCGGGAAGAAGAGTAGCAGAAGAAGAAGAAATAGTCGTGTAAAGGAGAAGTAACAGAACTAAGAAGAACAAGCAGATCTGAAGGAAAGTGGTAGAGGAAGCTTGTGCAAGAGCAGAAGGACGAAGCTCAGCATCTGTGGAGGAACTCAAGAGCATCAACTCATATCTGAATTTCTCTGTAAATCAGATCTAAAATAGAGTATCGCGGATTGAGGCTGATTTGAAGGAGTTCAGATCAAATTGGCTGAGAAGCACAACCAGATGATGCGTTTGTACAATATGATTTGAAGCACAACTTCAACCCTCAAGATCTGAAGATTTAGAGTTCAAATTCATCAGTCCAGAGGAAATTGGGCAAAGTTAAAGGACTGGTGTTTGAGGATTTGTCTTTCTTAACTCTAATCCTCATGTGAATTTGTTTTTCACTTTTAAACTTTACTTAGAACTCATTGAGTGCTCCTACTGGTGATAGGAGTGTTGATCCCATACTGTGTGTATATGGATTGAGAAGGTCTGTCTGACCTTGAAGCTATGAATCAGCAGATAAGCTATGTAATCAGCGATTGGCAAGCTGTGAGTCAGCAGTTGTTTGAAGCTGTGAATCAGTGGTTTAGTGAAGCCTCACTTGGTTTGAGTGGGGGGTGGACGTAGGTCTCCATCTGGGAGCTGAACCACCTAAAAGTCTCTTATGCAATGGTTTGATCTGTTTTGTGCACTAGATGTGTGTATAGAAATTTCGCCTTCACACTACTTATCTAATTGCCTCACACATTAACTATTCACACACCCACACATCAGATCATTAAAATTGTTTGATTGAATGGATTTATAATTTGAAGTGATTTTTAAATTGCTTAGGCTTCCGCTGAGTTTTGTGTTAGATCTATTTAACCCCCCCTTCTAGATTTGTTTATCTACCTATTCGATCCAACAAGAAGTGGTCAACAAAACATATAAGGAAAACTATCTATGGACTATGGAGAGTTGAGCTCGGCTTTGTGGAGCTCGATGTTGAGGTGGCAGCTTAGAGTCTACTTTGGGACATAGCTCTTGCTAGAGGATCACCCATGCCTAGTTGGCTGATAAAGGCATCGAACAATGGGGAGTCATCCTAGTTAGGAGTCACAAGATTCTCGTCCTCATTCTATCTCCTGATCCTCCCAAAGCTTTGGCTTCTAGTTCTGTCATGCCCCAATGGCGCAGCAGTCAATTCATTGAGACAATGGCAAATTCTACAAGGACAAATACATGTAAAATAAAGGGCTACACTAATCATTTTAATATTATCACTTGTTGTAGGGATTTATTCATAATTACAAGGTCTTTAAACAGTAGCATATATAATTACATCAGGTCCTTACTAATTTGACCATACCAAACTTGCTACAAGGTGCTGTCCTCCAGAAAGGAAGACCAACAACAGTCAAACAGAACATGTCAACAGTTGATGGATAGTTTCACACTCTGCTCTCATCCCACCCATGGAAGTATATTCTTGGGAACCTTTAGATTGGGCATTCCTAAAATATTAGAAAAATTTAATGAGCACAAAGCTCTGTAAGATTTATCTTCTAAAATAAGCCAAGAATCTAGTACAAGATAAAATTACGAACAAGGATTTTAGGTTTCCAAAAGAAGATAATAGTAAACATGGAATTCAGATTTCAAGTGTACAAGACAAGTTAATAGAGTACTCAAGTTCATGATCAAGTAAAGACCTAACTAGTCAAGTACCATTAGATTTCTAAAATTCAATTACCAGTCAAGTAATACAAGTAAGTAATACAAGTGTATAACCAAAAATTCTCATGTACAAGAACAAGTGCTTATCAAGATCGCATGTATAGGAACAATCATTCATGCATGTTACAAGTCTAAATTGTCATTCCAACATTTCATATACTTGTACTTGTAGGGGTGTCTAGCGAAAGGACACTTAGTCACTGCTTCTCTGCAACCTCGTTAAAGCATTTAGATGCTCCTCCTGAGACCTGACCTATGGCCCCATTTGCACAGGCAAAATAAAGTAGGGTCCGAGACCCATTCATATCACCTTCATGACATTTTTCTCAAGATATTGGTGACTGGTTGTATGCAGGTTAGAACTTCGATCATTTACAAAAGAAAGGGATGGGAAACCTTGATAACAAGAAGGATCCGATTAAAAGAGACATCAAGGATTTTAGAAACTTTCTAGATTAATCCAAGTATTAAAAAGAAGTTCAAGAAAATCAAGGTAAGAGATGAACAATTGGATAAAAGAGCTAAACAACATGAAGAGCTTCACAGAGAAGGGATTTTATGAAACATATGATTTCTAAAGGGATTCAACTAGAAATCTTATTTGAAAACTACTCCTACTTGTAAGTAATGCTACTCATGAACAATTCAAAGTTTAGAAGTCAAAGATTCAAGAGTATCTCTGACAAAAATAGGTTAAGAGGTCAACAATAGAGTTCATAACTGATTAGCTAGAGCTAAGGCTCCAAGATGCGATTCCTATAATGGCTTTCCAAAATACTTGCATGATTATAACTACTAGAAAGATACATCAACATATGAAACAACTCGAAGAAGGATACAAGGAGAATCTTCTAACTTAAGCAAGAACAACAGTGGAAGAACTCATCAATAAATCCATCCAGAAAATCTTATGAACAAGGTTCAAGGAAAACTGAATATGGCTTATTTAGAAGTACCTACCTTAAACTTAGTTAATAAAATCCACAAAGACCACAAGCTCCTCTATGACCTCTCCTCCTTAGTTGTGCTGCGAACTCTAAGCTCCATGGCAAGTAGATGAACTTCAGCCTAACTAGTTACTTATAGACTTAAGGTACTGTCCAGGCAGTTAGCTTACAAGCAATGGTGGTGAGAAGTTCTATTATTTAATTATTTTATATTTTACAAATTACAGCTCATCATTATACTGATGTTCTCAAAAATATCTAGGTGACCCGTTTATCTGCACGGGTCAAGTGTTAGATGTGGTTCATAGATACTAAGGTGGTTCTGCCCATAAGCTTTCAGAAATCTAGAGATTTACAAGTGTAATATTCTCCAATCAGAAGTTTGAGGCTCAAAAAACTCTAATCGGAAGACTACAAGGCCAATTGGAAGAAAATATCACCAATCGATAAGTTATAACTCTAATCAAAAGGAAACTAACTCTAATTGGAAGAAACCTTATCCAATCGGAAGGTTCCATAACACTAATCGGAAGAAACTATACTAATTGTAAGGGATTTGTTCACTAATCAGAAGATTACGTAAGTAATCGGAAGGCTTGTTCAGTAATTGGAACATCTACTCAGTCAGTAATCGATTGGAAGACTTTTGCTCTTCAATCGGAAGGTCTTTCTTTCAGTAATCGATACCTTTTTCACTAATCAATTGGAGATATGAGATCTCTTCAGTAATCGGTAGGAATTCCTTCAGTAATCGGAACAACCTGACTTCACTAATCGATGGTGACTTCTTCAGTAGTTGATAGAGAATCTTCACTAATCGTTATGGACTTCTTCTCCAATTGGTATAGGACTTGTTCTATAATCGATGTGGGCTTAGAAAAATCTGGGAAGGGCTTTAAGACAACACCTTTAATACTTATATTTATTCATTTATTTTTTCCTTTCTAGGATTAAATCCTATAAAGAGTCCTAATATAATTTTCTTGACCTCAACATTTCATAATTGCACATATATCCTTTCTTGATTATTATTATTTAATTATCAACTTTATTCATTTCTAGGGTATTACAAGTTCTTTCTCTCTTTTCAGATTGGATTCTTTGATTTCTTTCCCTCTTTGGACTTCCAAGTGTTGGGGTACCTAATCTATTTCTTACAACTGTTCTTCTAATTCACCATCCTCCATGGCTAACTAGGAGGCATGTTACTCATGGGTGGTTTTGAAGGAGAAGGTTAAAGCCACCACTGTTCTATCTTGCTACGATGTATACAATAGCATACCAGAATGGGAGGTGAAAAACATCACCTTCTGCTACTGTGTACCCCTTCATACTCTTTTTATGCTCTAGCTCCCAACGAACTTGGCATGGCTATCTGGCTTGAGCTATTCTTCTTCTACTAGTTGGCTTAGAAGTAGGGCTTCTGTGTCCCAGTTCAGTCCTTCTCAGTGAACCTCTTGAACTTTTACTCATTTGCATCGATCCAATTAGTCTCCAGCTCTTATATCTTCATTTTTACCTTTGTTGTCATCGGTTCAAAATGGAGATCTTTCCTAGCCTTACACTTTTTTGCTTCTTCTTCAAGTTGAAGAAGCACCATCAAGCCAGTGAGGGCATCTTCTACCTCAAATCTCGCTGAAGTAGAAGCTTCTTAAAACTCTTCCCTCGGGCATTGAATTTTTACATGCAAGATTCATGCATCACACTTGTAATTTTCTATGCAAACTAACATGAAATAATGAGATATTCAATCTTATCACATTTGTTCAATCATTGGGTGTTAATGCATATACACTTCATAGAGGAGCATATTATTTCTTATTGATATTGAAAACCTATTTTTTGTGTATTTATAACAAAGAGAGCATCATATTTCAGATGTAAAAGTCATGTGCTTCTCACAAGGAGGTCCAACGTTCAAGTCTCAACTATATATATTAAATAAGCCTTGTACGAGGGTAGTTTGGACATTACCCATCACGAGGAAAGAAACCCTAGGGTGCCCCTCTCTTCCTTCTCTCCCAACCGCCACCTTCTTCTTGGAGCCAAAATAGAGATAGAAATTCAAATTCAAGAGAGAAAGGAGGAAGATGTGGTGGCTATCCCTGAAATCTCTCCCTATCTTTCCTAAAATCTCTCATCCTCTCTCTTGGCCGACCCCACCTCCCTTCTCTCCCTCCTTCTAGGCCGCACCCCCCTCCCTCCATCTCTAGTTCATCTTCTTCTTCCTCTCCACATCTCTCACCTCTCTCTTGCGGTTCTCTCTTTCTCCCTCTTATTCTTCTCTTCCTCCCCAACAGAAAACAGTAGTAGGAAGGCTCTATCTCCCACATTTCTTAGCCTCCTTTCCCTCCTCTCCAAGCCATTCAACCCCCTCTTCCATACCCTTTCTCCTCCCCCTCCGTCGCCATCTTCTTCCTCTATGTGTGCTGCCTACTACGACCTGTTTTGCACCATCAGGAGTTCTTCGGGCTGCTACAACTCTTCCACAAAGCTGTTTGGCCTCTCATCATTGCTGGGACTTCATCATCTACCAGGGACCATTTGGACATCGTGGCACCATCTCTTCTTGCCGCTCCTACGAGAAGTTCTTCTTAGATTCAGTTTTTCTGTTTTTGTACATAGAACAGTATCAAGTTGAAGTCATTATCTTATGTTAAACTTTTAATGAAAAAATTCATTTTGTTCTTTTAATATCTTCTTTTTAAAGTCTACTTTAATTTATAAGTGGTTTGATCTGATTTCGTTATCGTTTTCTTAAGATATATAATGAGTAGTTTGTGTTTGTCTATCTTCACAGGTCTATATCTGAGTAGCATTCAGAGTTTGTCTATCATTTTGTGTGTCAAACAGTGTCCAAATAAAGTAAAACTTGATCTATTTTGTTCTTATCTTGATTCTCTAAATTCTCCCTTTGGTTTCATACAATTTCGAGTCCTGTAGACAAAGTTACGATAGTTCTATTAAGGGCTTAGTTTTCTAGACAAACCGATTTAACTAGTTCTACATCTAATTAACATATTCTTGTTTATTTATTAAAAAATAAAAAATTCAAATTTCTATTTTCAAAAGCATTATATAGCATCTAAATCAGTCAAATCATCTCTATGGATTGATCCAGACTCCCAAGTAATTGTTTAGCATTTTCTTTTGAGTTTTGTTAATTTTAAGATTGAAGTGCACGGTGTTTAGCAACAATCACTGCGATACCATCAATTTTTGGTGCCGTTGCCGGGGATGATTTTGACTGATTTTTCTGCTGATCTCTTGTTTTCTGTGTATATTTGATAACTAACATTTTTCTGAATTTTATGCAGGAATAAAAACAACAAAATCCAAGAAGGAAGTGGTGTGCTTGAATTTATGAAAATCTGAAATCTGGAGGAAAAATCAGGTAAAATTAAAATTTCTTGAAAATTTTGGAACTAAGCTCTAGAGGTGAGTACACATCCTTGACTTTGAATTTTCAATTTTAGATATCCATGTTTAGCTTTTTTTTTATTGCTGTTATGGTTAGATAGGTTCACAAATTAAAAAAAAATAGAAAACTGAAAACAAAAAGCTTAAAATTTAAGAAAACCATTGAAATCATGAAAAAAAAATTCTTCATTTCAAGATTAGAAACCACACTTTCATGTTTAGGTCATGCATCATGTAAGTAGTTTTTATTTTTATTTTGAGTCATTTTATTTATTTTTTTGTTGAAGAGTGCAGAGAATGATGTAAGTTTTTTCTAATTTTGCCAAGATCATGATCATGCATATTTTTTTTTTGGCATAAAGAATTACTTGTTTGTACCTTGGTTGTGCACTTCATCTGAAAAACATCATAAGGGCAAGCTCATTAACAAGATAAGGTGGAGATTTCATCACCCTTCTTTGGCCCAAAAATAATTCCCTTGCACTCACATAACCCAAACCCAAAAAGTCAGTAGACATTGGCCTTAGGGTTCACACTGTGGTTTAGACTCATTTAAGCCCATTAGCAGATTTTGAAAACTGGTGTCTAAGGCTAGAGGTTAATAGACAAATTTCTAAGCGGGCTTTGTGGTTCTCTAATTAGGTCCCTGTGAGGGAAGGATGAGCCTCCCACAACCCCACCTCATACCTGGCGAGTGGACATATCTGTAGGTGGATCTAAGTTGGGCATAGGGCACTTTGTGAGAAAGCCAACTTTTAGGTCTAGGATAGCCTTAGGTTTCATAAGCTAATCGTGTTGACAACTTGTGTGGAAAATTAACAAATTTAAAAATTAAAAATTATAAAAATCAAACTATAAATTTTTTAAAAAAGAGAGAGGGAACTACTTAGCTCATGCATGGTAGGAGAGTCTTATTACCTAACTTGGTTAATCCAATTCCTGAGATTGAGAGAGTGCTCTATAACCAAGTTTATAATCAGGCCCAATAACAACCCATGGCTGAAAATCATTCTGAACAACCAAGCAAATGAAGGAGTATTTTATTCCTTCTGGTTATAAACCTTCAACATGCATCCGACTGCCCAACATCTCGGCAGCCCATTATGAAATCAAGTCTAGCACCATTTAAATGCTCCCTTCTTTCTATGGGAATACAAATGAAGATCCATATAAGTACTTGGATGAGTTCTTTGAAATTTATTCCACTGTGAAAATCTAATATTTCACTCAAGATGCCCTTCGCCTAACCCTATTCCCTTTCTTTCTTAAGGACAAAGCCAAATATTGGCTCGAGACAATAGGGAAGCCCATTAGGACTTGGGAAGAAATGCAGCTAGAATTTTTGAAGAAATTCTATCCTATAGGAAGAACCAACATAATGAGGCTTCACAATTACCTGGGGAACAGATCCATGAGTCTTAGGAGAGATTAAAAGAGCTCCTTAGGAAATGTCCACATCATGGATTATCTAAGTGGTAGATTGTGCAGGCATTTTATGAGGGATTGGATGAACAATATAGGCAGATGGTGGATGCATCTTGTGGGGGAGCATTCATGAATAAAAGTGAGGATGGAGCTTATAATTTGTTTGAAATGCTAAGTGAAAATTCAATAAATCATTCCTCACTTTTATCTTATAAGCGATCAATAGGACCATCAAAACGAGCTGGGTTATATGAAGTTAGAAATCAGGGAGAACTTGACCCTAGGATGGACATTAATGCAATACCCACAAATTGGATAAAGTGGACCTCTTGGGCCAACAAATGAGCAAAATGGATCTTATGGAAAGTTAGACTAAGTTCTAGCTCTCAACAACCAAGCACCTGCTGCTCATTCACCATCAAGACCATACTCGGACCCTTCTTCATCCCATCTAACCAAAATGATGAAAATTTAACTTGTTGCAACAACTCCTCATCAACTAGCAACAACTTCTCATAACACAACAACAATCCATTGCAAAATTGGAGGCCCAAGTTGGCCAAATGGCCGACACCACTATGAGGAGGGAAGTAGGCCATTACCTAGTCAGCCCATTGCAAATCTACGAAACTACCCTCCGGGCTTTCAACAACCTCTTCTTCCAATACCACAACACCAACCAGGCCCAGTTGTACCTAAAGGCACACAAGTGGAAAATGCTAAGGCAATCTCATCTTTAATAGGTGGAAAAATTCTTAAAGATCCTTACAAGACCCATCAGTCCAACCAAGTCTCATCAAACCAGGCCTACAATGTCATAGATGAAATTGGAAATGAGCCCCTGCATGTGGAATGTGGGGAAGTCAAGAAATATAAAGGAAATAAAAATGATTTGCCTGAGACTTACAAGCCGAAGATCCTCTTCCCCACTGCCTTGGAAGCTGGAAAGGAATGGAAGAAACAACAAATTCAATTCCAAAATGAGGAGCTAATTGTAGACACCCATTTTTGGCCTATAAGTTGAGCACATTTCGTGTCTATATTATTGTTGTCCCAAACTGATCATCACTTTGGAGCCTTTCTATGACCCATCATGAGTCCATTCACCCTTAATTTCAAATCCATTCTCAAGCCCATGGCCAAGATCCACTTGAAACATCAAAACTGTGCAATCTGCCCTATCGTCTAAACATACCTTTATTTTGAGAGATCATAACTTCCTTATTTTTAACCCAAATCTGGCATATCATACCATCAATTTGTAGCCCTTTGCATCTAGAATCCAACAAAACAATGGCTTATCAATCTGATGTCTATGGAGAGAGCTATGGCCCGTTTCATGGACCCTGCATGCATTGCCCTGCTGTAACGACCGGGTGCATGGTCGTGACAAGAACGCGACTCCACCACCCGTAGCGACAGCTCATGCACATAAACACCTTTTTACGTGATTTTTGACCTCTCCTTCTATCCTAGAGCCTATCAAAAGTCCCTTTGATTTGGATTACAACCCAAACCTCCTAACCTTATTCTTATCCTTAGGGAGCCCCCAAGTCCATCCAAACTCTAGATAGACTCTGCAACTCTCCCACAACTTGGACTCTCTCTCTAACTCGGGATTGGACTCTCTCTTTCTCTTAAACACATCCTAGGACTCTCTATAGGATAGAGGAAGGGTAACACCATGAGGAGAGGTCCCTGGAGGCTCTACTCACGAAGCCCCATCACCCCACAGCAGAGGAGAAGTTGTTCTTTCCGTTTCAGTCTTTTCTGTCTCCTTTTTCTCTCTCATATCGCCCTAGGCCCAGCAGTGCTTGCACGGCTTATGGAGATCCAACCAAGCCAGATTTGTTCAAGGTGTCTTCATCAAAGTTATTCCCCATAGAGCCCTCTACAACCGCCAACTTGAATAACATTGATTGGTGGTCTGTGCATAAAGTTACAACAGATTATTCTTCACCTTCTCTCTCATATCGAGATCTACACATCTGGGATTATCATGCCTTCCACAACCCAAACTAGGCCAAATCTCTTTGAGGCTTCATGATGAAAGTTGTTCCTCATGGATTTATATATAAGCTCCAATTGGAATCACATCAAATAGCATAGTATTTGTTCAGTTTTGAGTCTTACTTTAGTTTCTGTGTTTTGTACATGTATACATGCTAGTTAGAGTCTTTCACTCTCCTCTTCCATGATTTCTCTCCATGCATATTCCCTCCTAGTCTTTCCAACACCCAAAAGGGTTTCCCAAACTCCCCAGGTTTGTGTCCTCCATGCTTTCCTTCTTTCCTTTTATGTTGTGTAGATACTTCACTTAAAAGTTGTTTAATCAGGTTTTCTTTTCTTGTTTCTTTGTTTTGGCATGTACCCTAAGAAGAGCAGATAAGGAGCTCTCCTCCTCTGGCCAGCCGGAGGAAGAGAAGGAGGTCCTCCATCTATCTCTCACACTGCTGAGAAGGCATCGAGGGACCCAATCGCAACATCCATGTTGCGACCAATTGTGCGATCGCGACAAGGTTGCTATCGCGTCGCAGATCGGCGACGCGTTAACAGGTAAGTGGCCTTCTCTTTCCTTTTCCAAGTGATTAGCCCATGTTTTAGGAATATTTATTTAGGCAATCATCTTGGTAGCGATCACATTCCTTCATTCTATTTATATCGCATGCTCTTTTGTCTCTTAGAGAGGCACACAACCCCGTGATTATAACTTTTGGTGATCACAGTGGGACCTTCATTGTAAAACCTCATTTGCTCTGTCATTTACTTATGTTTTTGTTTGTTTTGGAGTGTTAGGATCATCTTAGGATCAGATTTTCGATTTTATTTCATTTGTTGTTTCCTAGCCTTGTCGCGACGAATTGGGTGGGTGAGACACTGTTGCGGCGGACTTTGAGGATGCGAAGCCATCGCGACCACAAGGTGGTCGCGATAACAGGTATGATTTGGTTGGCACTGTTTCCACATATTGCTTCTGATTAAAAGTCTTAAATGTTTGTGTATCCTGTTCCAGTTGTTTTCTGCATTCAGTTGTCTGTAGGATAATTTGTTTGCACCCTATTTGTGTGTTGTTTAGGGTTTTTATGACCTATCTTTATCGCGACTGACTTGGCAGTCACAATAGTGTCACGTCAGATACAGTCGACGTGACATCAGTAGTGATCCCTAGTCTGCTGTTTGTTAGTCTAGGTTAGTATTTGCATGCACCCCAATGCAATTAGGTACATACATACACTTTCCGTGTAGATAGGTCTCCTCCTTGGTAGCGTAGACCCTCTCACCTACGAGTACTCATAGGCTGACCAGGGCATGCTATTGAGGCCTCCGTAAGTCCCCATTGCCATACGCATGTTGCGGCCGCCGGGCTGGTTGTACCTGGTGCCCCCTTAGTCTAGGTCATATTCGTGTGAGGTTTGTGTGTGTCACCCCCCTTAGTCATCCTGGAGTACTTGAGTACACACCCATTAGGGCTCCTCTTTAGTCACGTGCAATTCAATTAAATCAATCCATTAAAAGGCTAAGTTGATAACCCTAAAATTCCAACGCGTATCATGTTAACTTGGGTGTTTGCTTGAGAACTCCCTTTCGCATCCCCTTATTGTAAGATTTTAACTTTTATTGTACCCCTTATTTGTATTTTAGTGTATCCATTTAATTCCCCGCTGTCATCCTCTCATGGCTCTGTTCTGCTTTACCTATCCTCCAACCTCGCCTCCCTATGCGGATCCCTTATCTCGTGAGTCTCTCCCAAATTCGACCCAACCAAGGGCCCATCGGGCCGAGGAGAGTACCTTTTCCCACACTGTCTCATCGCCATCCTCCTCTGATTAGGCTGCTAAATTGGAGCGTCTCCTACTTGAAATGGGCCCCGACCAGGCTCGCACATTGTTGTCCACCTTTGCTCTATGGTCTTCTTCCAGGATGGGCCCAATGGGCCCACATTATCTTGCTTGTTCTAGATTCCCTCACGTTGTCACTTCTGAATTGGGCCACCCTTCTGTTCAGCCCACGTCATTACAACTGACCCATTATGCTCAATCATGTCCGAACCTTGACCCTTGACTCCACTCTCATGCCCAAGCTGGCCCTTGCTATCCACAATCCACCTCGGCTTAGGACTTCCAATCCGAGTTTGAGTCCATGAAGTGAGAGCTTAGCGACTTGCCAAGGCAGTTAAATCCTAAACCATCCTTTAATGATACACTCCTCGATTTCCATGTTCTTCGGATCCCTCCACTCTCTCAGCTCCCCGTTTATCAAAAATATAGTGGATCCGGAGACCCTTACATCCATTTGAAGGAGTTCCTCTGTGAGTCGGTACTGTCCTACCAACATGATCATCGTTTATTGGCTTATCTTCTTAGACGGTCATTGGATGGGCCCGCTTTAGAGTGGTTCTACTCACTTCCTCCTAATGAAGTCGAGGATTTTGATGTGATCAAGGCTAGATTCATATAGCAATACCAAGATTGGGTTGGGCCCTAGTATTCAATGGTTGATCTGGTGGTAGAACAGATGAAGCCCAATGAAGAATTTGCGACCTATGCTGACCGATGGCATCGGATGTCCACACATGTCCATATATGTATCCCGGAGGAAGAGAAAATCAAGTTGATCGTTGCCAACACAACACCTATGTATTTTCACATCCTAGCCATGAACGACATCACATCCATGCAACAATTATATAGTTGTGCTCGCTTTATCAAAACCCAACTCCTTGACTCCCCTATGCCTGCCATGTTTAAGGCCCAACAACCAAGTTTCACATTTCAAGGGCCCACTTATCAGGGAGTTCAAACCCATGCCCAAGTTGATGTTGTCCACCACCCCATGCCTACCCACTCCACTAACCACTATACACCTTCACCTTCATATAGCCAACTCGCACCACTTCCACAAGACCAACCACTTCGCCCATACCACCTCACCCCATCATCCACTGGCCATCCACCAAGGCATCCAATTGGCCTAAAGCGAGCATACTATCATCCATTGCCAGAATCCCTCTCTGATGTCTTCGTGGCTTTGATGTCAGTCAATGTGCTGCAACTCCCTCCGAAAAAGTAGAACTTGGACACAACCATGGATCAATCAGAATACTGCCTATATCATCGCCATCTGGGACATACAGTCGCAAACTGCTGTGAATTCCGGGATGTGGTCTATGATCTAGAGCACAAGATAGATTGGGCCAACATGCACAAGCTCATTTTGCATTTTCAATAAAAGAGAAGGGAGCATGGTCAGGGGCGGCCCTCTCCATCACAGGAAGCGGAATAGCCACCCAAGCAGCCCCAAGGAGATCGAGTGCAGCAATCATTGCCAAGACAACAAGCACAAGCATTGAGACAGTCGCCATCTCCATCAGCTCAAGGCCAGAGGCATTTCTTTATTTACCCACCAAGTGCATCATCCGCTCTGTCACCGCAACAACAACTGCACCCACCACCCCATGCTCAGGCCAGCACCATCACACCTACCCCCGACATTGCGCCGCACCACAACGACAAGCTGTCAGCATTGACATATTTTGTCGGTGCGCCGTCGGTCATCTCCACCAACGCCGCAACCCACTGATCTGTCACCTCTTCCAAACCCTCTATCCTTACCCACTGCTGTGAATGTGTTTTTCGTTTCAAACACTCCACAAAGAAATAATTTTAAAAAAAGAAGAGATTTTACGCGTATGAAAGAAGAAGAAAAGGGGATGAGTGAGTGTGTGCACAAGGAGGAATGTGATAGCCAGGTACACGAGGTACCGAAGGAGTGAGTGAGAGGCGGAAGGAGTACTTACCTTCATCCAAAGATCATGTGTAGCACCCCGGAAATTTTAATTACATAAAAATTCAAAATAAATGGAATAATAATTTCCATAATATCAGAGTATTTAAACTTACGTATCATTATCGTATGAGATAAAACACATCGGACAAATCCGTAAAAATTATAAAACAACCCCAAACATTTTTACTAAAAATTTCACAAAGAAATTTATGCCAAGAAAAATTGGATTAGCCAAGTTTAAAGTGTTTCACGACTTGTTATCGTAATTCATGAATAAGTCAGAAAATCATTATCACACGTACTTGGACGAGTCAGAAAATTAAATAAAAATCATATATGGGCTTTAATAATATCTTCTAATGACCCATCAAGAAATTTGGGTCAATAAAAATCATTTGGACTAGGTTTAAGAGTTATCGTGACCGATTATCCAAATAAGGAAACAAGTCGAAGAACCGTTAACACGAAAATACGACGCAACCAAAAATTAAATAAAATGTTGGAGAGACTTTCACATTATATATAATGACCCAATATCATAATTGGGCCAATGGACCACATATGGCCCAAAAATCAAAAAAGCAAGAAAATACATAGAAATTGTAACCATAAATAAGCTGAAATTGGAAAGTGGTAATTAGGTTTAATTGGGATGCAATCATGCATTCTTGGCAACCCAAATTCGTGCCTACCCAATGGATGTTGCTTGATGGCCAAGACTCTCTAATGGAGGGAGAGATCTTCAAATTATGGAAAGACACAAGCCAATTCCGCAACCCTTCTTTCCTTGTTGCATTAGGACTCCTAAAAACCATAGATGCTTAATACTCTTCACCCAAACCTAGGGACGAGTTAGAACTTGCTGGGGGCGTGTGGAGGAGCTCTTGGTGGCTGGGGAGCTGTGGATCAACCACAAGAAGCTCATCTTCTTCCTCCGTTCGTCTGCTACGACCTGCACAGACAGTCATCTTGAAGTTGACCAAAGGTAGGTCAAACCTAAACCAAACCTGGCAAGGCTTATACCCTGGAACGAGGGTCAAGTATACATTCTAACCCAGTGGCATGCCCAAATTCCATCCAGTATACACAGAGCAGTAAGCGTTCTCCTCCAAGTGGTCTGAACATGGGTTTTCTGTAAAAATGAGACTTATTCAACCCAGAAGGTAGGTTTTCTAGGGTCAAACCTTAACTTATCCTATACCAATGTGTAGAGAATCAAGTTAACTTTCATTTCCCACTGGTTTCATCGAATTCCAATGAGTATATTTTGAATTATAAGTATTTTGCCAAAGTCGCGCACTGTTAGGGCTTTCCCCGTTCTTTATATGTGGCATGTGATTCAAGACCGAATTAGAGTAAACCCACAACATGAAAGTTTTCTACTAGATGTCCTCGTCATGTCTTGTGTTGGACCTTTTGTCGAAATGTTAATAGTTAGAGAGTTATAAGCATGGTAAGAGGGTTGCTGCACGAAACTACATTTTCAGGTTACACTTGGTTTTACGTTTGTGTTTGACTTGATTAAAGCCTGTCGAAACCATCCTTGTTTCTAATTCCGATTTACTGGAAGCACCCTTGCATGTCTAGGTTGGTTTAAATTGGTTTTGTTATTTTCATGCACTGTACAATTTGTTCCTAATTTTAGAACAACCATGTGTCGAAGTAGGGAAAGTCTGGTCCGCAATCCAAAGCACTATCCTTTCTGTCGGATTCAGGCGCAGACCCTGTGAACGCGACGGCCCGATAGGCCGCGTTCTGAGTCTTGTCGCGACAGCACACCCGTCGCGTTCTGAACGTGACGAGCGCACCGTCGCTATCTCGCTGCCTGATCTGACTGCCCCATCGCGTTCTTCACATAGCATTGTCGCGTTCTGTCCCGACCCGTCGCAACCCTTACTGGGGTCCGTCGCGACCTGACCTTCTGGTCTGACCGCCCTGTCGCCTTCTTCATAAGCACACGTCGCGATCTGCCTGCCTGATCAGACAAGCCTGTCGCGATCCTTACAAGGCACTGTCGCGATCTGATCTGACCCCGTCGCGACCTTTACCAGGGTCCGTCGTGACCTCAGTATTTCGCATGAAACCCACTTATTTCGTTTGTGAATTTTACCGCTATACCCAAGGTCTGTTTAATGTGATTTTCATGTGTAAATTGTATGTCGTGGGTCTGATCATTACATGATGTCTATTTAATGGCTTAAAAGTGTTTAACCTATTTAAAAAGCCATAATTACACGAATATTATTCTAATTGCTTTCTTAATGATATGATCATTCATGAAACTTGTGATTGACTCTTGTACTGTTCTAGCTTGATTAAATGATAATTATTATCCTTAAAACTTGCAAACCCATGTATAGTTAAATACATTGTCATCGCATGCCATCATGTTAAGTGGTTCCGCGAGTTTGAGACCGATGGATTGAGAATTGAGACGTGTACGTCACTACACACTTGCACATCTAGGCAGCCCTTTCTTAGGAATTTGGAAGCTCTCTACGGTCATTCCGAATCGGTAGACTAGTGACCTTTGCTCCAAGGCCTCCGTAAAATCCTCTGACCATGGATTCCACCATGGCCGACGAGTTGGTTGTACATTGAAGTTCTCTGGAGATAGCGTGCACTTCTCTCTCGTCTTGTTCTTGTGAGTGTAATTTACAATCTAGACTAAAGCCATTATGTAAAGATTGAACTAAATTATAAATCGTACCGTTTTGCTGCCGAATTATCTCTTGACCATTGTTATCATGAAATCATGTTCAATTACTTATTACTTGTTCCCATCATCATCATGAACAGACATTACACATGCTACTTATTGAAACTCTCATTGGCCATTATAATGACTCTAGGTATCTACATTAAAATTTTACATGAGATGCTAACAGGGCACGACGTGTGTCCAAGGGCTCCAGTCTAGCCCCAATGACGGAGAGTCATAAATATACGGTAACCATGGGGTATAATGATTACTGGCGTTGCATCTGCGCTGGGAGTCGTACGTGTCGTGTTGAATGATAGATATAATAACACATACACGTGTCCTAGTGTACATTCTTGATGGATATTTTCTTGGTGTACATTAGTGTCTACATGCCTGATTAGTGTTACATGATCCGTGCTCGTGCGTTCTTGCTTGCTTGCTTGCGTGATATGGCCATCCTGCATTTATTGCAATTAGTGATATCTTGTGTTCTTGACATCAAGTGAAAATTCTGCGTGCTTGTACAAAGTGATCTATTGCTAGTTCTATCTTTCATCTCGTTCTAAATCTCATCCTATCATGATCACTCTATCTAGCTTGTTTCATGTATCGTGTTTTAATGAGTTTTATTCGTACATGCATATCATGACATTCGTGCTTACTAGTTCTAAATTGCTAATCACTTATATCATTGCCCGCACATTGAGATATAAAATCCTACTGGGATAGTTTGCTCATCCCCTACTTTTACCCAATCTAGGTGACTATGACATTCAAGAGGAAGAGCAAGATGAGGACGGGAATGCGTCGAGTGAAGAGCGTCCCAACTATGAGTCTACTTATAGTAGTTTGCTTTGAGTGATAGATTCATGTAGTAGGAAGTGAGGAATAAAATGTATTTTTTCTTTTATTGAGTCTTAGTCCTGTAACATTTCCCATTGGAATACAATGAGTTGAGATTTGAATAAAAGATTAGTTGAGTTCAATATGTGGGCCCTATGATGATGTATGTTGTATATTTAGTGCGTGCTAGCTAGAGGCTTATTTGCCGACTGTTCACGTCTCGAATATCAACTCGAATTCTTCGAACTAATATCCGCTGCGTAATTCTCGGGACGTGACAGTTTAGTGGTATCAGAGCCTAGGAATACCAAATAGGATATATGTCTCAGGATAGGAGATACCTATGGAACCTAGGTCATGGAAATTAAATATAATGCCTGGTGAGAATGGGTAGAGACTGGGAATATGTTAGAAAGAATAAAAACACTCCTACCCATTGTCTCTTATAATGTATCTAGAGACATTAATTGGTTCCATCCTTTTCTCAGGAACCCTCATAACTCTGCACTCAACTGCAATGGCCCGCAACTAGTGGCAAGCTATGCAAGACACTGTGCTGGTCTGACCCAAGCATTACAAAATATAGTTCAGGCTGGAAATCAGGCTGGAGCTACAAGGAATGGAGCCGATGACCTGCACGGAATTTTAGGAGTTTAAACCCTCCTTTTCTCTGGATTCCCTGATCCGGACGAAGCAGAGAATGGCTGGAGGAGATAGAAAGGATCTTCCAAGTCATGCAATGCACTAACAGGGAGAAGGTGGTACTGGCCACTTTCCAATTCACTAAGGATGCCGAGCATGGTGGAAGGCCACATCGGCCCACCTGCTAATGTTGGCGAACTGGAGTAGGCCGGATTCCTGGAGATATTCCGGGAAAGTATTTCTCTGAGAGAGTCAAGGAGAAGAAAGCAGCGGAGTTTGCCGCACTAAACAGAAAGGATGTCCGTGGCTGAGTATGAGGCTCAGTTCGCACGTCTTGCTGTGTATGCCCCACACTTGGTGGGAACTGAAAGACTTAAGGCAAATCGGTTCATGGATGGGCTCAGGCCCATGTTCTTGAAAGGCTTGGACCACACAACTTCAAACTTACATTGAGATGGTCCAAAGAGCTCAGCTGGTGGAAGACACCATGGCCAAAGTAGAGGGCATGAGGGGCAAGGACAACTCCAAGCTGGTCTTCGTCAAGAAGGGAGCACCTAATATTGCTCCAACTTCGTAACAACAACGTCAACAACAACAACAAGAGGCCGAATGCCGGAAGAGATGTTGCTGGAGACAAGAGAGTCAAAGTGGAAGGTAGGCAGCTGGCTGAAAAATGCAAAATTCTGTGATAAACCGGGACACCGAGCTGAAGAATGCTGGAAGAAGCTCGGGGGCGGGCTTGAAATGCAGAGGTCGTGACCACCGTATTCCTGATTGTCCTATGCTGAAGGACCAGCCAGCAGAGCTCAGAATGTACCACGACGTTAGGTACGCCTTAATGCTGTCATAGAAGCTGACCTACCCGAGGAAGGGGGTATGGTGGAAGGTACCATTTCCATACACTCGCAACCTGCATTTGTGCTTATTGATACTGGAGCTGCATATTCATTTATTTCCACCACACTTGCTGCAACGCTACCTGTACCCTTGAAATCCAAGATCACTGTAGCTTCTCCACTGGGCTCAGAATCTAACTTACCACTACTTACCAAAATGTGAAACTATAATTGGAGGACACAATCTCCCTGCAGACCTTATCTGTTTAGATATGAAGGGTTATGATGCCATTTTAGGTGTCGATTGGCTAATCAAATATGATGCCGATGTAAACTGTTGCCATAGGAGGGTCACTTTCAAAAGACCAAACCTCCCAACTCTATCACTACTTGGCACCCGTTATCACAAACACCCTATCTTGATATCCTCTTTAAATGCTTCTAAGCTGATCAACCAGGGTTGTGATGCTTTCCTAGTTTCAGTCTTGGCAACTGAAAAGAAGAAACCAACCCTAGAAGACATTCCAATAGCCAGGGACTATCCTGATGTATTCCAGAGGAATTACCCGGCATACCACTTGAGCCGGAGGTAAACTTCACCATTGAGTTACTCCCTGGGGCAGTCCCTGTTTCAAAAGCTCTGTATCGCATGTCCCCTATTGAATTGCGTGTCGTGTTGAATGATAGATACAATAGCCACATATGTGTCCTAGTGTACATTCTTGATGGATCTTTTCTTGGTGTACATTAGTGTCTATGTGCCTGATTAGTGTTACATGGTCGTGCTCGTGCATTCTTGCTTGCGTGATATGGCCATCCTTCATTTATTGCAATTAGATATCTTGCGTTCTTGACATCAAGTGAAATCTTGCGTGCTTGTACAAAGTGATCTATTGCTAGTTCTATCTTGTCATCTCGTTCTAAATCTCATCTATCATGATCACTCTATCTAGCTTGTTTCATGTATCGTGTTTTAATGAGTTTTATTCGTACATGCATATCATGACATTCATCGTGCTTACCTAGTTCTAAATTGCTAATCACTTATATCATTGCCCGCACATTGAGATATAAATCCTACTGGACTAGTTTGCTCATCCCCTACTTTTACCAATCTAGGTGACTATGACATTCAAGAGGAAGAGCAAGATGAGGACGGGAATGCGTCCGAGTGAAGAGTGTCCCAACTATGAGTCTAGTTATAGTAGTTTGCTTTGAGTGATAGATTCATGTAGTAGGAAGAGGATAAAATGTACTTTTTTCTTTTTATGAGTTTAGTCCGTAACAGTTCCCATTTGGAATACAAAGTTGAGATTTGAATAAAAGATTAGTTGAGTTCAATATTTGGGCCCTATGATGATGTATGTTGTTAACTTTAGTGCGTGCTAGCTAGAGGCTTATTTGCCGACTGTTCACGTCTCGAATTCTTCGAACTAATATCCGCTGCGTAATTCTCGGGACGTGACATCGTGGGAGATAAAATTGTGGTGGGTTGACTTCTACTTCTCCAACCGGCCAGCCAACAGAGAAGACCTTAGCCGCCTGGTTACCATGCAGAAATGGAGAAAAACAAGCAAACGAGTGAAAAGAGAATTAGTCTAAGTTGTGCAGAGTCAAATTCCAAGAAAATGTAAGAAGATGTGCACTTGCATGGGCTTGAACACACCTTGTGGAGGTGGTGTTAAACCCCTAAAAGGTTAGGTGTGGATGAAATGATGTGTGTGTGAAAATGAGCAGTGTGATGGATGAATGAGATAAATGAGAATTAAAGAACTAAAAGGGAAATAGGAAATCTAATGGGGAGAAGCCCGCTGTAGTAGATGGACAAAGGGGAAGAAGAATCCTCCTCGCTCCAAAGCAATGGAGAGGAGTGAAGGCTCTAGACTCCAATGGACGTATGGATGCTCGGAGTAGCTTGAGATGAAGGTCCTCTTAGCTTCGGAGTGTGAGTCTTCAGTATGGCAGGGCTTCGCCATAGTGCTTGGGAGATCTCTAAAATAATAGGCTCGGGGGTCTTTTTATAGGGGAAAATTTCATGAATCGCGACGGACACAATAGTCGCCTATTGATGTGAATGGCAACTGACCAAAGCGTCACATTTCCAAAGATCGACTTGCTCCGATTAGCCTTTCCAAACATCGATTATAGTAGGTTTTAGAATCGCGACGACATAAAACGATGCGTTTTAAACACTTCTAATATCTATCGATTCTTTCCAAAATTATAAATGGAAATATTGAATTGTGACGACCCGAGTGATCGTGTATTTGAACAGAATCGATCTTCTGATGGTAAACGATCTTCATACGATGGAAGGTTAGAAACGCGATGGACCATGTGGACGCGATTCTATTTAGAAAGAAAAACTTTCCAAAAAACAATTTTGGAATTTGCTATAATTCGAAAATGGAAACTCTTAAACGCGACAACCTTGGTGGATGCAATTCAAAACGTGGTAACCCGTCACGGATCAAGCTTCTTAAACCGCGACCACTGTGTCCGTCGCGAATCAGTTATGCTCAACAGACCCCTTCAAAACCCTAGAAAATTGTCTAAAAATCCTATAAAATCCAAAAAAATAGAAAAATCACTCAAGAGGTTAATTGAAGAGAGTCACTTTGAGGCATTGCGGTATAACATGAAATGTACTCGATATATTGTCAAAATGGCGTGTCTACAACTGCCATCATCTCTATGCCACCACCACCTGTGCCTGAGCAAGCCACCACCACAATGCCAAGGTTCGAGCAGTCTCCACTCACCTCTGAGCTAGAGCAAGAGCTTCCTACTTTCGATATTAAGGCTGACTCACTTGTCTCCGAACTGGAAGAAGAGCTCTCTTCACCCAAGCCTATCCTTTCCGTCACCCAATCACCTCACGCTAAACCCAAAAAACCTCCACAACCATACAGTCCATCACCACCCAACGGAGCGGGTGTGAACCACCAGGGGCATGCCTGGAGTCTACTTCCCATAAGCAAGATAGTCCAAGCAAAGATAGCCTAGTCCCGGTCATACATTTTCACCCTCACAACTACATCAGCCGCATGTCGATCTATGTCCTTGTCTCGGGCACATTTGGGGAAGTTGAGCCTTTATGTCCTCAGAAAATGACTATCGAAAAGAGTTCCTAAACACTAGCGCTAGTCAGATCCAAAGCGAGGATAGTAGCTATTACACTGCTTATTGTAAATGCTACCCTAGATGCCGTCATCACCCCTCACTCAGTTATATTACGAATGACTGGTCAAAAGAAGGGGATCTCTACAAATGTTGTCCTATCTCCCACTGCTGCCAAGACTATCATGAAGACAGTGCTTAGAGGTCAGTCATGACAACCTTTAGTCGAAGCTCTCGACATGGTAACCGCCACATCTTTATTAGAGCTTCCACTCAAGGGGCACGTGGCTGCACTACCAAGCCCACTTGAGGCCCGTACTAGGATGATCATGCCATGCAAGGGGCAACAGGTTGTGCCACTGGTTCCCTCCAAAGCTGCACTCAAAGGGCCGAAAGTCAGAATATTGAAGTCTATTCCTAAACCTCTTGTTGGCCTATGGATGGCAGCGAGGACAAACCTAGAGGGGGGGGGTGAATAGGTTTTCTGAAAATACAAATAAAAATTACCACTTGAAAAACTTTGGTTAGTGAATGTAGTTGTGTGCAGTAGATAGAGTAGCTATGTGGAAGCAGTTCAAACAAACAATCACACAAAAGAACACAGAGAATTTTATCTTGGTTCGGTACTTCTCAAATGGAAGACCTACATCTAGTCCCCAAGAAAATCATGAGATTTCACTAACTAGGGTACAATCCCCCCAAGGATATACAAACCCCCAGCTCTCCGCTGGTCCTCTTCCTTTCCGAGTAGGAAGGAAACTCACTTCTGTTATAGGTCAAGAAGCCACCCTCCTGGAACAAACCCCAGTGCGATTCTGCTAGATTAAACCCCCAACAAGGTTCTGCTAACACCAACCCCAGCTAGGTTCTTCCCTTAACACAAGGGAAACACTATGTATAGTCCCATAGTCGGACATAATCCACCAGCACCCAGTTGGCCTTCTCTTCACAGAAGAAGAGAAACACTATATACAGTCCTACAGCTAAACACAAGTCTTTCTTAGAAAAGAAAGAACAGATTGAGAGCTATACAAGATGAACACTAAGGAACTCAAACTCTCAGCTCACAGACTCTCCCCCAGATTTACAATGATGCACAATGAAAGTGAAGAGAGAAAAGAAGCTTGAATGCTTGAAGACTTCAGATGGTTGCTTGCGCGCACACTTCTTCTTGGGCTCTAGCTCTTTCTCTCTTGCTTTGAGTGTGTATGGCGTTGAGGTTTCTCATTGGATGTACACTCTTTCAGAAGGATTTTCAGGAAGGCTCACTTGATTTGTTCTTCATAGCCTTCATCCTTATATAGAGGAAGAAGAGATCCGTTGGCAGATGGCCGTTGGAGTTCTTGGATCCGTTGAGACTCTTTCTAGCCCTTGTTCTTGTTCTTCTTCTTCTATCATTGTGTCTAACGGATGCTTGCTTGAATCTTAACAGATTCCTCATGTTAAAACTAGACTCCTACAAACATTTAATGCATGGAAGAGAATGTTAGACTAGAGAAGTCTTCTGATAGATAGTCCATACCTTTCTATGTGCAGGTCCATGATTTCCGCTGACATCCAGATATATTAGGTAAGGCCTTTGCTTTTTAGCATAAGGAAGAAGTCCTTTCAGTCCTTAATTTCTACTGACTCCCTTGCTTACCTACCCTGATAAGATAGAATCTACAGAAAAATATCTTCAGTCAATCAGAGAAATAATAAAACATATGAAGTACATTTAAACTTTCATTTGGGCGCCAAAAACATTTTGAAACATTTCAAATATAGAGGCAATCGATGTTTATTTAAAGGTAATCGATATTACAGAGGCAATCATGTTACATAAAAGTAATCGATGTTTAAGTGAAGCAATCAATGTTCTAAGGTAATCGATGTGAAACAATTGTAATCGATGTAGAAGGCAATCGATCTTGCTCAAAGGCAATCGATGTTTAATGACAATCGACGTTAAAGCAATCCATGTTTTAAGATAATCGATATAAGCAATCAATGTATGATTATAATAGTAATCGATGTTTGAGACAATCGATGTTTAAAGCAATCGATGTATGATTATAACAATAATCGATGTTTGAGACAATCGATGCTAAAGAATCGATGCTTAAATATAATAGTAATCGATGTTTGAGTGAATCGATTGTGGGCTTAAAGTAGTAATCGATGTGGACTAAGAATTAGTATTTAAGTTAACTATAATCGATGTAAGTTTATAAAATAATCGATGTGGACTTGAAAATATTTCTTAATGAGTGTGTTGACACCTAGGCTTAGTGTGTCAACACCAACTGACTAATGAGATATATATAGTATAATACATGCATGCCAAAGTTGAAACTTAATGTAAATTTGAAGTGATAATGCCATAATATATTGTATGAGAAAATATGATATGACATATATTAATGATATTTTAAGTTAAACATGGGTTTTGTTATCACAAAAATAAAATGATAAAATATAGGAGTGGTTCAACACCTCTCCTTGCTATACTTCAGCCCAACCAGGGGCAAGTTTCTATGTCGCCAAGAACTCTCAAGGTTTTTCCAAGAGTCCTTTGCAATTTTCCTCAGCCTGTCTGTAATATCCCGACGTTCCGACTTTCCAATCTGGCGCCTTGGATGACTGGCCACTAACGCATCCGGTCTGAGCGACGCGTTAGTGTCGCATCCGGGGTGTCCGAAGCGACAGTCATCCTTGTCGTGCCTGACTTTCCTGTCGCATTCTTGTCACGACCGGTCAATGGGATGAGACAATCTTCCATGGCTTTGGACGTTGGACATCTGTCAGGGTGGCAGGCATGTCAGTACGACTTGTCAAGTTGTCACGGCATCCCTGTGGGACGCGTTGGTGTCGCGGTCAGTTGACTCGTCGTGTTAAGGTTCTTAACGCGATGCGTTACCTCATCGCCACTTGGGTTCCGAAGGCTTAAGGCCTTGGCCGGAGACCCTTCTCCCCTTTCTTCCTTCTCCTCTCTTCTCCTCCCCCTTCAGCGGTGCTCCGCCTCCCTCTCTTCCCTTTGTGTGTTTTAGGTGAGGAGGAGGGTCGTGTTCATGTTCCCGGCGTTGTAGAGTCTTCGTAGAGCAAGGAGGAGGTGGCCAATCTGACGGGAAGGGCCCTATTGGGTTTGTTTCTTCGTTTAAGGTAGGGATTGCTTGTGCCCTTCTCGATCCGGATGGATTGGGATCCCCTCGTGGTTTGTAGATAGCATTTCATGCTTCACCATGCTCCCCTCCCTCGTGTGGTGTGTTTGTGGCTTGTGGGTGGCCCCGGGATGGAGCATCCTGTGGGTCTGCCTTTCTTTGGGTCACGACCACGGTGTGCGTTGTGACACTGGAGGGCGCAATCGTGTCACGACGAGCCGACCCGACGTGATGGCGTCGCGGTCCGACAGTTCGATGTGATCTTGTCGCGACGCGTTTCCTCGTCATGATAGGTTTGTTGTCGCGGCACCACTGCTCATCGTGATGGTATCACGATGGCCTAGGAGGACGCATCAATGCTTGTGTTGCCTCGGGTGTTTCCGTGGTTCAGATTGGGGTGTCGGTGTGTGCCCCAGGGCTGGCTTGTCCTTAGGACTTTCAGGTGGGAAAAGTGATAGGTTACCTCGCTGCGTTCAGTGATTGAAGGTGTCACCTTCGTGACCGTGTCCTGGCGGTGGTGCCAGGAGGGTCGTGTCTGTCAAATAATCGATTGACCAACTGTCAATCGATTATTAGTAGAGCGACATGCTTTCCATCCTGACTGGTGGTGTCCCGAGGTCCTGGCTTGATCGTGCGTGCCTTGGTTGGCCGACAGCCCTTTCGAGGGTCCGTGTGTGCCTCGTGCTTCCTAGCTTGTCGTGGGATACAAGCCAATGGTTTAGCGTAGTTCTTGTTGTGCTTGCCCTGCTTGTTCGCCCAGTGCTTCGCACTTGAGGGCTTGTCCCATTCAGAGGTTGTCTCTGTTTCCTGGGACACCCATCCCGTGAGCCCGTTGAGGGAGTACTCCAAGCTACGGGTGTGCTAGAGTCTACGGCCTAGTTGGCGGACTCTGGTAGCGGAGGGGAAAATGAGGTTTGGACAGCGGCGCTAAGTCGTTTGTAGATCTCTTTTGTCTTGGGCGGGATGCTGAGGTCGTTGATGTGTTTTTTTCTTCCCAGCTCGACCCAGTCAGTCTTTTTTCTCACTGCCTCTCTCTGCGTTGGTTCCAGAGCCACATAGTGCTGCTAGGCGTAGGGCTACAGCTTGGCCAGGCTATGGTTGTGCATGCATTCTTGTGGTGTTCTGTGGCGGCTCTGTCTCGCTCTTCTTGGGAGGTTAGAGGCAGAAGCCAGGCTGGCAAGTAGAGGGAGTGGCCGTGTGTCCTCCTCTTAGCTGCCAGTGGCGGTGGCTTGGTTTGTTGTTGTGATGACATTTCCACACGGTGTTTCCAACTACGACTCGTTGCCCTAGCCTGTGCGGTTGTTGTAGCATGTCCGTGTCTAGCTTACGTAGGTTTGTTAGTTTGGCCTTGTCGGCCCATACTTATGGTGGTTCCCGCTTTAGTGGTCTCTCGATTTCATAGTCCCGTTCTTGGTGCTAGTCCGTGGTGGCACCGACGTGTGTAGTTTCCCACCCTCATGGTGTGTTCGCGGTCCAGGGTGGTTCTGCTTGTGGGCCCTCGACCTTGTAGAGGTCTGAGGTGGCTATGCTTGTGGTGAGACATCGTTCTCACCTGGTTGTTTCGTGGTCTCAGCAGGTGTGTCGAGGGTTGCTTCGGTTTGGTGCCCAACTCCGTTGGTTTCTGCGGAAGTCATGTGTGTGTCATGACCTTGGTTGGTGGTCGTGGCGTTACGTTGTTCTGTTCTGCTGCTTAGTAGTACCCTGTTGCAGGTGTTCCTCACTTTACAGCTTTCTAGTGTAGTTTCATATTTTCAGAGTTCCTGTTGCTCTGGCCGATAAGGGATTGGTAATCCCTACTTGGCCTTGTTCATGAGGCTCACCCCCCTATTGTTGGGGAATATCCCCCGATCGGCAGCCCTCTCTCTCACACGACTCACATGTAGAGATCGAGGAGAGATTGAAGAAGGGAGAGAAGAAAAACACAAGAACACCAGATTTTTTTACGTGGTTCGGAGGCAAAGCCTTCCTACGTCCATGGCCACAGCAGCGATTTAATGCTATATGTCAGGAACATCATAGTACAAGGAGAATCTGCCCCACTTTATATACTGGGAGGTTAGGGCGCCATAGTCGAGAAATACAAGGACAAAAATGCCCTTCACTCAGAAACACGAAATCGCCTGTCCTGGGGTGTGAGAAGTCGAATGCCTTGAGGACATCGACTACCTTGGGTCTTGAAGTCAACTGCCTTGAATTCGATTGCTGAAGTCGACTGCCTTGAATTCGACTGCGGAAGTCGACTACTGAAGTCGCGATGAGCGTGTGCCCGATGCGACAGTCATCCTTGTCACGACGAGCGTGTGCATCGCATTCTTGTCACGCCCGGCTTGCCCGTCGGGTCTTGGTGTCGTGCCGTCAATGGGTCATGACTGCTTTCTATCGTGTCGGTCGTCTGACGCTGTCAGAGTGGCAGGTGCGTCAGTACGACCTACCGCGTTGTCATGACACCCTTGGGGGGCGCATTCTTGGTGGGTCTGTTGACCCGCCGCGTTAAGGTTGTTAACACGACGGGGCGTTCCGTCGTGTTCTGGGTGTCGGGGCTTAAGGCTCTAGCCGGCTACCGCTTCCCCCTCTCTCTCCTCTTCTTCCCTTTCCCCTCTTCTCCAGCGTTGGGGAGGCTCCCTCCGGCGAACCGAGCGTGGAGCGGCCGGAAAGCTCGTGTGTAGCGGCGGAATGGCATCGTGGAGTGAGGAGGAGGTGGTCGTGCATTGTGAAGACCCTTCGTGGGTTCGTTCTTCATGAAAGGTAGGGATTACTTGAACTCTTCTTGATCCGGGCAAATCGGGAGCTCTTCGTGCTTTCTAGATAGTTTAGATAGCCTCCCATGCTCCCCTCCCCCGTGTGTGATGTGTTTGTACCGTATGGGTGGCCCGAGATTGAGGATCCCGCTGGTCTGCCTCTCCGCTGATGTCGCGACGGCTCAGCGCGTCGCGACATCAGAAGACCCGTCAACCCGGTCGGGCATAAGCTTATCGCGGCGCGGTTGGCGGTCATGATAAGCTCGCTGTCGCCACACGTTTCTTGGTCGCGACAGAGTTGTTGTCGCGACGCTTTGCCCTGTCGCGATAAGCTGGTGTCGCGGCGCCCTTCTTCGTCGCGATGGTATCGCGATGGCTTGTGGGGGCGCAACATCACCTGTACTGCCTCAGGTGCTTCTGTGGGCCTGGTTGTGTGTCACGTGTGCCCCAGGGTAGGCTTTGCCCTTAGGGACCTTCTGGTAGGGAACGCGGCAGGTTACCTCCCTGCGTTCAGCAACCGAAGGTGACACCTTCGTGGTCGTGTCCTGGCAGTGGTGCTAGGAGGGTCGCGTCGGTCTAATAATCGATTGACTGGCGGTCAATCGATTATTAGCAGAGCGACGTGTTTCCGTACTGTCTGGTGGTGTTCTGAAGTTTTAGTCGTCGTGCATGCCTTGGTTGGCTGACGGCCCTTTTGAGGTCCGTGCGTGCCTCTGGCTTGCTGGGCTTGTCGTGCGTTACAAGCCAGCAGTTCGGTGCGGTTCTTGTTGTTCTTGCCCCGCCTTTTGCCCGGTGCTTGGCACTTGAGGGCTTGTCCCGTTCAGAGGTTGTCTCCGTTGCCGGGGATCCCCATCCTCGGGAGCCTGTTGAGGGAGTGCTCCGGGCTACGAGCGTGCTCGAGTTGATAGCCAACTGGGCAGACTCTGGAGCTGAGGGGAAAATGAGGTTTGAATAACGGCGCTGAGTCGTTGTAAGCTCTCTTGTCTGGGCGGTTCGCTGAGGTCGTTGAGCGGTTCTCTTTCCGGCGCGGCCCAGACAGTCCTTTGTCTCACTGCCTCGCTCTACGTTGGTTCCGAGCCGTGTAGAGAGGTCAGTCATGGGGCCGCAGCTTGACCAGGCTATGGTGTTGTATGTGTTGTGTTTTCTTGGCGGCTCTGTCTCGCCCTTCCGCGGGGGCGGAGGCAGGAGCTAGGCTAGCGAGCGGAGCGTGTGGACTACGGGTCCCCCTCTTGGATGCTAGTGGCAGTGGCTTAGTTGCTGTTGTTGTGACGGCGCTTCCTCACGACATTTCTAAGTGTTGTCTATTGCCCTAGCGTGCACGGCGGTTATAGCCTGGCCGTGCCTAGTTTCCATGGGCGTCGTTGGTCTGGCCTTGTGCGGACCCGTGCTTCTGGTGGTTTCCGCTTCGGTGTTCTCTCGGTTCCGTGGTCCCGTTCATGGGTGCCAGTCTGTGGTGGCACTGACGTGTGTGGTTTCCCGACCATGTGGCATGTCCACGGTCCGGGGTGGTTCTGCTTGTGGGTCCTCGACCTTGTGGAGGTTTGAGGTGACCGTGCTTGTGGTGAGACGTCGTTCTCACCTGGTTGTTGCGTGGTCTCGGCAGGTGTGCCGAGGGTTGCTTCCGCTTTGTGCCCGACTCCGTTGGTTTCTGCGGGAGTCGTGTGTGTGGCCCGACCTTGGTTGGTGGTCGTGGCATTGAGCTGTTCTCTTCTGCTGCTTAGTAGTACCCTGCTGTAGGTGTTACTCGCTTTACAGCTTTCTAGGGTAGTTTCCTATTTTCGGAGTTCCTGCTGCTCTGGCCGGTGAGGGACTGGTAATCCCTACTAGGCCTTGTTCGCGAAGCTCACCCCCTACTTCCTTCAGCTAGGGGCTCTCCGTCGCGGGAGCTCGGTGTCGGACGGGTTGCAGAGGCGGTTGTGGCACCGTGGTTTGTCAGCAGCAGTGAGAGCGAGTGTTGTAAGCTCTTGTACCGAGTGGGCTGAGAGTTGTGTTTTGCAAGTCCTCGGATATGCCCCTTAAGGACTACACCTTTCTTCTTGTACCTGTGCTTTTGCTTGGGACGCGTTGTACAGACCTTTGTATATTGTACATATTGTTATAGTTATTTAAATTTAGTACATATCTCACTAGACTATTTCTTCTAACCCTTCTGGATCTTCGGATTCGTGGGTGGCGATGCGAACTTCGGGACCCCTGGCGAGGGTCCGGGAGGTCGGGTCGTTACAGTTGGTATCAGAGCGAGGAGTCTGCTGAGATTTGTGAAGAATTAATAACTATAGATGTCCCAAAGAAAGGTACTAGTGCGCTGCTGATACCGTCTGACTAGTGTTAGGCTTGTGCTTTCAATTATTTTGCATGTGTGCGGCTTCCCTGCAAGTTTCGTGTGCACACTGCAGTAGGTTGCGGTTGTTGCTGTGTCGTGTGCGTGGTGAGTGGTGATTGCTCGGTTGTTCGTGCCGTGGTGGCGCGTTGGCGGTGGACTCGCTGGCAGTGGTCTTCCCCGTATGTAGGACTATTGCAGGCAAGTCTAGTCGCGGTGCTCCTGGTCGTCTTCAGCGCATTTGAGTGTGTGGGCGTCGCGATGGATGAGAGAGCTTGCATGTGGTGTGGCCTTCACCAGTGCAGAGTTGTTGTCTGTGGAACCGGTCGAAGTGTCCTAGCCTTGTTGGCTGTCCCCCTGTTGTTGGGGTGTGTGCTGTGTGTGGTCTCTTGTCTATGCGCCGTTGTGCGCTGTGCTCTGCTTGGTTGGCGTTGTTTCTTGGGCTAAGCAGGTGTTCTGTGTGCTGTGTTGCATCGCTGGTTGAGCGTTGCGACACTTGCCTATGGTTGTTGTCGGCCTGGTGCTGGCTGGTTGTGAGCTCTGGTGAGGTGGTCCCAGAGTTCTTCTCTGATGGTTCTGGCGGAAGTGAGGTATCCCCAAAACTATGTTGTGCTCGTTTCTGGTTGTTGTTGCGTTGCCCTCTAGGCTGAGGTGCATCGCTTGGTTGCCCTGTGTTCTGGTGAGGTTTCCCAGAACTATTTGTTGTTGTCCTGGTGAGGGTTTCTCTCAGGACTATTTCGCGCTTGTTTCTCCTGTTGCCGTGCTACCTCAGAGTCTGAGGTGTGCTGTTGGTTTGACTGCTGCGTTCTAGCGAGAATCTCCCAGGATAGCTCTTGGCGCTTTTGGTGGAGGTTCTCCCCAAAGCTACTTCGTGTTGTTTTGGTTGTCGCTGCTCTATCTCTCTCTGTAGAGATGGAGCTGTCGTTGTTGCCAATTGGATTGTCTGTGTTACAATCTGCCTGGGCGTTGTCGGTCAAGGTGTGGTGCACTTGGCCGTGCGTCTGGCTGCTGCGTTGGCCAGCTTGTCTCGTTAGTCGTTTCCAAGTTTCTCGATTGCGCTAGTGGGACTGCATGTCCACGTGGCTCAGATGGTTTG
Organism: Colocasia esculenta; assembly: GCA_014218235.1. Classification (NCBI taxonomy): domain Eukaryota; kingdom Viridiplantae; phylum Streptophyta; class Magnoliopsida; order Alismatales; family Araceae; genus Colocasia; species Colocasia esculenta. Next base: position 140,511,811 of record CM024757.1, read on the forward strand.
CTTCGTTTCTCACACCCTGCGTGCCCTCCCAGGTGCTGGTCTGGTGAGTGCAGTGGGTGTCTAGCTGGCTGTGCTTCTTATGGGAGAGTCAGTCTTGCGTTGCGGTTTTCTCTCTCACGTGTGGAAGAGACTCGTTGTGTGTGTCTCCTTCCTCTGCTTTCCGTTGGTTGCTCGGGGTGGTGATGCTCCACTGTGGTGCTGTGTTGCCAGGTTGTGCATCGTTGCGACCTTCTGGTGGAGTCATCTTCCCTTGAGTTGTTTTTGGGTTGAGCTGGTTGCTCCCCTCGTACCGACGTTTCCTTGTGGCACCGTGGGTCGGTGGACCTATTTGTGCCGTTTGTCGTCGTGGTGGTTTCTTGCTGCCTGCCTGAACAATTTGGGGCATTGGGACCCTGTTGGGTTGGTGCGAGATAGTCCCGTCTTCTGTTGGGTTGCTGCGTTAGGATGGTTCCGCTGTGCATTTCTGATTGGCTTGCTCGTGCAAGCATTGTTCCGGTGTATGCTCGATTGTGCCTCAGCTTGTGCCTTGGAGGCTTTTCGTGTCATCGTTTGTTCTTTGGACTCTCTATCGGTCGCGATAGAGGTGGTGCCTCTTGCTCTTGCGCGCTAGGGAGTCGCTGCGTTCTTTTGCTCCCCATGCGGCAGAGTCGGTGCTCCGTGTTTTGTGCGCTTCTTGGAGCCGACGTGGTTGTTGCGCTCTTGAAGTTGTCGGCTTTCCGTATGTTTCTGTTGTGGGTCTCCAGTAGAGAGTCCCCTCTCGGTGGGCCCTGTGTCGTTTTGGACCGTCGGTGCGGTCGTGTGTGCTGCACCTGAGCGTTTTTCGATGCTTCGCATTTCTGTGCCTCAAGGGCTGGGGCCGGCGTGGCCTGTTGTGCCCTTTCAGGCTTGCGGTCCTTTGCGTGTGGCTTTTGGTGGGTCTCTTGTGGAGAGTCCTTCCTATTAGCCCGTGGTGTTGTTTCGACTGCTGGTGCACCTGTGTTGCACTTTGCTTAGTTTTGGTGCTTGTGATAGCACCGTGTGCTCGTGCTCGAGCGTTTCGGTTTTGGTGCTATTTGGAGCCTGGGTGCATTGTGTTGTGCCTAGGGTAGCTCCTGGTGCTTGTGATAGCACCATGTGTTGTGCCGGGTGCCTGTTTGTGAGATTTGTGTGTCGTCTCACTACTTCGCTCGGTGGTGGAGGCATTGAGCTTTCCGCCTCTGGGACACTTTGTGCTGGCCTATGCCTCGTGGTTGTACCGTTACTGCTGTGGGGTGGCTGCTTTGCCTTGCCTAGGTAGCCTTATCGGTGGTACGCCAGGCTTTGTTCGTGGCCAGTGTCCTGGTTTTCCCTCTCGCTCTGGGAGCGAGTGTGTTTGGTTGTGGTACCCGACATTGGTTTGGGTCCCTCTGAGGTCGACATGTTGTCCTCGACCTCTGCGGTTGTTTTGGTTTCTGTTTGGTTGTGCGTGGCGTTGGTGACTCTGGAAGCCGATGGCGGAGTCTCCTGTCAGTTTGTCTGGTGACAGTGAGGCCTATTGGCTTTCCAATACTCGACCACGTGGTTCGTCGATGTTGTGAGGTGCCAAGTTCTGGCTTGACTTCAGACGTCTTCCGTGTTTCTGTCGCGGTGTGCCACGTTATGGAGTGTGTAACTCCCAGACCTTGTGGCTCCGCGTGCGTTGGTGTCCTCGTCGGACCACGAGGAAGGTCTGAGTGAGACCTAGTGGTGACAGTGGATGCCGTTTCCGCGTGTTGAGGGTTTCTCCGCGTGTGTTTGCTGTCCCTGTTGGACCACGAGGAAGGTCTAGGTGAGACCTAGCGGTGACAGTGGACGTCATTCCGTGTGTTGCGGATCTTCCGCGAGCGTGATGTCGCTCTGGTTCTCGTCACTCGCATGGCTTCTTAGTTGGGCCGGTGACCAATGCTAGTTGCTGCTAGTAGCGTGAGGCCGATCCCCTGAGTGTCGTGCTTGACTCTCAGGCGTTTCTCGTGTGGTTGTTGGCAACCGCTCCCTCTATCGGGTTTTGCCGGCGACAGAGTGGGTTGCTGATTGGTTAGTCCCAATAGTGAGGTCTGTTGGTGGCTGCAGCCGTGTAGTTTCGGCTGGCGTTTTTCGCTGTTCAGGCCAGATTTTGCGTCGCTCGGCACCAGTGGGGTTGTCGTTTCATTTGGGCGCCCCATGTGTGGCTGGAGTGAGCCGTTGGTTTCTCGGCTTGGTGCTCCCGGAGTGTTGGAGCATGTTGTGAGCTATTGGGTTTTCGATTCTGTGCTTCCCGTGTGTTTAGGGCTCGTTGTGTGAGCCGTTGGTTTTCCGGCTTTGTGTGCCGCGTGTGTTTGGTTGTGCGATGGTCGCCAGGAGGAAGTCGTGTTGAGACTTAGTGGCTTATTCACATTGGTCTTACGTTTGCTCCCTGTGTTTCGTTTCGTGCCTCGAGATCTTTTGGGCTTGCCCCAATTTTGAGGACAAAATTGTTTTAAGGGGGGTAGAATGTAAGACCCGGCTTCCCGGATTTCCGTCCGGTGTATGGGAAACCTCGTGTTCTGGGTCCGTCGTGTTCTGGGTGCCGGAGGCTTAAGGTGTTGGCCGGCTACCCCTTCCCCCTCTCTCTCCTCTTACTCCCTTTCCCCTCTTCTCCGGCGTTAGGGAGGCTCCCCTCCGGCGATCCGAGCGTGGAGCGGTCGGCATGCTCGTGCGGAGCGGCGGAGCTGCGTCATGGAGCGAGGAGGAGGTGGCCGTGCATCGTGAAGACCCTTCATGGGTTCGGTTCTTCGTGAAAGGTAGGGATTACTTGAACTCTTCTTGATCCGGGCGGATCGGGAGCTCTTCGTGATTTCTAGCTAGTTTAGATAGCCTCCCATGCTCCCCTCCCCCATGTGTGATGTGTTTGTACCATGTGGGCGGCCCGGGATTGAGGATCCCGCTGGTCTGCCTCTCCGCTGATGTCACGATGGCTCGGCGTGTCGCGACATCAGAAGAGGCGTCGGCCTGGTCGGGCGCGACCTTATCGCGGTGCGGTTGGCGGTCGCGATAAGGCTCGTTGTCGTGACATGTTTCTTGGTCGCGAAAGAGGTTGCTGTCGTGACGATTTGCCCCGTCGCGATAAGGCTGGTGTCGTGACGCCCTTCCCCGTCGCAATGGTATCGCGACGACCTGTGGGGGCGCGACATCACCTGTACTGCCCTAGGTGCTTCCGTGGGCCAGGTTGTGTGTCGGCATGTGCCCCAGGGTAGGCTTTGCCCTTATGACCTTATGGTAGGGAACGCGGCAGGTTACCTCCCTACGTTCAGCGACCGAAGGTGACACCTTCGTGGCCGTGTCCTGGTAGTGGTGCTAGGAGGGTCGCGTCTGTCTAATAATCGATTGACTGGCGGTCAATTGATTATTAGCAGAGTGATGGGTTTCCGTACTGTCCGGTGGTGTTCCGAGGTTTTAGCCATTCGTGTATACCTTGGTTGGCCGACAGCCCTTTTGAGGGTCCGTGCGTGCCTCGCGCTTGCTGGGCTTGTCGTGTGTTACAAGCCATCAGTTCGACGCGGTTCCTATTGTGCTTGCCCCGCCTTTCGCCTGGTGCTTGGCATTTGAGGGCTTGTCCCATTCAGAGGTTGTGTCCGTTGCCTGGGACCCCCATCCTCGAGAGCCTGTTAAGAGAGTGCTCCGGTCTACGAGCGTGCTCGAGTTGACAGTCGACTGGGCGGACTCTGGAGCTGAGGAGAAAACGTGGTTTGGAAAGCGGCGCTGAGTCGTTTGTAGAGCTCTCTTGTCTGGGGCGGGACACCGAGGTCGTTGAGGCGGTTCTCTTCCCAGCGCGGCCCAGACAGTCCTTTGTCTCACTGCCTCGCTCTTCGTTGGTTCCAGAGCCGCGTAGGGAGGTCAGGCATGGGGCCGCAGCTTGGCCAGGCTGCGGTGTTGCATGTGTTGTGTGTTCTTGGCGGCTCTGTCTCGCCCTTCTGCGGGGGCGGAGGCAGGAGCTAGGCTAGCGAGTGGAGCGTGTTGACTACGGGTCCCCCTCTTGGCTGCTAGCGGCGGTGGCTTGGTTGCTGTTGTTATGACGACGCTTCCTCAAGACATTTCTAAGTATTGTCCGTTGCCCTAGCGTGCACGGCGGTTATAGCCTGGCCATGCCTAGTTTCCGTGGGCGTCGTTGGTCTGGACTTATGCGGACCCGTGCTTCTGGTGGTTTCTGCTTCGGTGTTCTCTCGGTTCCATGGTCCCGTTCTTGGGTGCCAATCCGTGGTGGCACTAGCGTGTGTGGTTTCCCGACCTTGTGGCATGTCCACGGTCTGAGGTGGTTCTGCTTGTGGGTCCTCGACCTTGTGGAGGTTTGAGGTGGTCGTGCTTGTGGTGAGACGTCATTCTCACCTGGTTGTTGCGTGGTCTCGGCAGGTGTGCCGAGGGTTGCTTCTGCTTGGTGCCCGACTCCGTTGGTTTCTGTGTGAGTCGTGTGTGTGGCCCGATGTCGGTTGGTGGTCGTGGCGTTGCGCTGTTCTCTTCCGCTGCTTAGTAGTACCCTGCTGTAGGTGTTACTCGCTTTACAACTTTCTAGGGTAGTTTCCTATTTTCAGAGTTCCTGCTGCTCTGGCCGGTGATGGACTGGTAATCCCTACTGGATCTTGTTCGCGAGGCTCACCCCCTACTTCCTTCAGCTAGGGGCTCGCCGTCGCGGGAGCTCGGTGTCGGACGGGTTGCGGAGGCGGCTGTGTCGCCGTGTGTTGTCAGCAGCAGTGAGAGCGAGTGTTGTGAGCTCTTGTACCGAGTGAGCTGAGAGTTGTGTTTTACAAGTCCTCGGGGTATGCCCCTTAAGGACTGCACCTTTCTTCTTGTACCTGTGCTTTTGCTTAGGACGTGTTGCACAGACTTTGTATATTGTACATATTGTTATAGTTATTTAAATTTAGTACATATCTCACTAGACTATTTCTTCTAACCCTTCCGGATCTTTGGATCCGTGGGTGGCGACGCGAACTTCGGGACCCCTGGCGAGGGTCTGGGAGGTCGGGTCATTACACAGGTTATAACCAAGTGGCCATTTACCCGAAAGATCAAGAAAAGACCACTTTCATATGCCCTTATGGAACTTTTGCCTTCAGAAGAATGCCCTTTGGATTATGTAATGCACCAGCCACCTTTCAAAGGTGTATGATGGCCATATTTTCTGACATAGTAGGGGATTTTATGAAAATTTTCATCGATGATTTCTCTGTCTTTGCGGACTCATTTGAAATTTTTCTAAAATATTTGGAGAGAGTTCTTTAAAGGTGTGTAGAGACCAATATTGTGTTAAGTTGGGAAAAAAGCCATTTCATGGTGAAAGAAGGTATTGTTCTGGGACACATTATTTTAGATAAGGGAATTGAATTTGATAAAGAAAAAATTGAGTTGATTACCAATCTACTCACTCCAACTTATGTGTAGGGATGCGATGGAGAACCAAGAGGGGATGGTGAATTGGTAATCGCCCAATAAAAAATTCTTTTGCACAAAATATATTATACTAAATTAATCAAACCTATGATGTGTTATTCACAGCAAAATAAAAAAAGTATATAGATGAAACCGACAATCCTAACATGTATAGAACAGAGGTAGAAAAGATAGATCAAACCACACATGCATTCAGGATTTATAGTGGTTCAGCAAACACACCCCTGTGTGCGCCTATGTCCACTACCCCCACCTCTGTGAGGATTTCCACTAGCTTATTTCCTAGGTATAAGGGAAAACCCACACACATAGGGTTGTTTATGGGGACAACACAAGCCCTACTTGTTTTTCGGGGACAAGACAACCCAACGTGTATGCGCGCACGCACTTCACACCAATAAACAACGTGCTCATAGCCGAGCACATACACACAACATGATTAGGGTTCAATAAAGAACAAATGAAAATGTGAACATGAGGACAACAATCTAAACAGTAAGGCGTAGAGTTCTCTTGTCACAAACGATTCGGCCTTTGTGGTCGTCTTTGCACGACGATGACTCAGTTGAAGAACTGGCCGATGTAGATCTCTTCAGAATGGAGCCTTGCAAGCAGAAGCAACACACCCACACTTTCTAGTGAATAACACCTTTTAGGTACATCTAGAAGGCTTCTGGACGATGAAAACTCATTCTTCAGGTTTCTACAAGATCAGAGTGTCTGTTGGCTCTTCATAGGGCTTCACGATCCTCCTCTGAACTCTAGGGTATGATATGACCTTTGGGAGGCGTGTTCTATTCTTCCAAAACATGGGAACATGTTGTATTTATAATCCAAAGAGTCCCTATATGTTTGAAAAGAGTTGGATCTTCATAGAACTCTATTTGGGAAAGTCCGTATACAGAAACACTGGAATCGGTCGACCGAATTCTTTGGATTAGTCGTCAGATTTCTATCTTGCTTCGACTGGGCTTCGATTGACAGATGGACTGTGCTTCGACTGATGAATTGCTTGACTGATTTCTTCAAGTCGGTCATCTAACTTTCTGACTGTCCCATTGCCACTAGCTAGGTCAGTCGTCTGATTTTCCCAAATCGATCGTCCGACTTTCTGCTTGGTCATCAATCGATTGGGCAATCATTCTTCAATCGATTGGCCTTCTTCTGCAATCAATTGGTCCATAATAGGTTGACCGATTTCCACATTTCAGTCGTCCAATCTCCTGATCTGTCGACACCTTCAAATCATCTGTCGACACTTCTTGATAATCGGTCGACTGATTTCACCAGGTAAGTTGTCCGATTGTGTCAGTTCTACAATTCTTCTTCCAGTCTTGCCTTTCTTTTTCCCCAAATCTTGGGCTTTGTAATGCCCATTTCAAGTGCGATTTGTGGACACTTTTACTGCACACTTAACACACAAATTAGACCCTCAAATCACATATAAATAATTCAAACACTTGGGTCAAGAACATGAATTATACTTAGTGTTTTTATGATTTTCTCAACATGAGTTAAACTTAGTATTTTTGTGATCATCAAAATCTACAAAGTACAACAATCTCCCCCATTTTGATGATGACAAAACACTTGTAAAACAGTTGTAGACTTTTCACACAAAACACAACATAGGTGCAAATAATTTTTTTTGTTTTGTTTTTTGTTTTTGACTAGATTGCATTCTTGCATTTATGCAGAAACATTACTCCCCCTCACAAAAATACTTATGACTCTAACTCTACTCTCCCCTTTTATTTTGGACACAAACTCTCCCACAAAACCAAAATATAAAATCTACCATAATCTCTTAAGTTATTCTCTCCCCTTTTTTGACAGCATCAAAAAGTGGGTGATATTAGGGATAAGAAAATCATCTGGTAGAAGCACAGAGTATGTAAAAATGTCACTTTGGGGAGAAAAAAATGATGGGATTGCATGCCTTAAAAGATAGCCATTAAATAGTCCAATGTTTAATCAAGTTCTAAACACACAGTCAAAATTAAATTCCATTAGATGTGAAGTGTGAGACATGATTAAAAGGCATCACGAATGATGATAAACAGAATTTCTAATTAACACTAACTGATACTCTCAATCTTACCAATGCATGACAGATCCTCGATTTTTGGTAGCTATCACTCTGGCCTTTTTTTGTTGTTCTGAAACAAATGATACCAATTGATGTCATTTTTTGTGTCTTTCTTTTCTTTCAGTTTTGAGGAAAGTATTGCCATTTGACGCGAGGTTTCTCATTTATTCAGTGGGAAGACCTGATTACTAAGCTCAGTTCCTGTTTACACTTTCCAACGTGGGACAAGTAGCTTTTTCCTCACAAGTTACTACAAGTTAGGTGGTCTTTAAGCATCACACGAGTATTAAGAAAAAATTCCACCGATCATTAAAATGATATCAATTAATCATAGTCATGTGTATTAGTGTGTTGGTCTCAATTTTAGATGTATTTTGAGAAGCAAGTTAAATACAGAGCTATTTGGCTTCCCCTTAATGTATGCACACACCAAATGCAGAAGTCTCTTTTTTAGTGGCTGAATGACTGCACACTAAGTCTTAAGCCAATACAATAGAATATCAAGTGAGTATTAGGCCATAGAAAGAGTCAAGGAAGTGTCTTTACATATACTTTACATGCAAGCACACAAGGGATAGACATACAGAAGACACTAAGACTAAGGCTCTTTTTGTGTTTTTGATTTTTCATTTTTCTTTTGTTTTCTGATTGAAAGAAAACAAAAACATAGCCTTTAAATAAAATCTAAAAGAGTAAACAATACAACATACAAGAGTATTCATGTGTTACCTTGAAACTCCAAAATAGAAGATCATGATACTCACAAAGCAGTGTAGGTGCCTTGAGATTCACATTGATACCAATTGATGGTCGAACTCTTAAGTTCACAAGACACTTGTAACCACAGATCTCAGGTGGATTTCTTTGGTATCCAAATGGTTTTGGGTCCAACAGCGTTAGTTCTAGAAGACGTTAAATCATTCCTAATCCACACCAAATTCATTTCTGCATGTTTTTCTTTAAAGAACAATTTTAGTTCATATGACCATGCCCACCACAGAAATAGCATATGACATAAGGATTGTGTTCTGTGGGTTGTGATTTGTGAACAACATGATGATTAACATGCTAAAATTTATTTGACTGTGCATCCTTCTTAGCCTTCACAGAATGTTTACCATTTACTGGTTGTTTGGCTTGCACATATTTCTTAACTTGCTCAGTCATCTTAGCATGAATTGATTTTTTAACATGAGCAGTTTTATTAGCATGTGATTGTGAAGTACTAGGAACATTAGAAGCATGAACAAAGAATGTTTTCATTTTAGACTCAACATATTTGTTCTTGTTCTTTTTAGGGGATAGCCTAAACCATATCTATTAGTGTTCACCTTAACACGAAGGACTTCATCAAGTTTTAGCTTTTCCTTTATGAGTCTAGAAATAGTTGATTTCAGATCATCTATTGTTTCATTCATTTTCTTGATAGAATTTTTAACATTCTCCTCAAGCACATGCATTTGGTTTTCCAGTTTTTCATTTAGATTTCAAGAATATATTTTCCTTTTCAAACATGCTAAGTTTTTTTGAAAAACCATTATCATGAAGCATGCATTCCATTTCGTCTTCATACAATGTGATTTTACTTTGAAGTAATTCATTATGATTTTGAAGTTTTTCACATTGCAGTTTATGTTCATGGCAAGACATACAATTTGTTTCAACATGCAAGAATGTCAGTCCCTTATTTTCTTTTCTGATTTTTCTATATTTTTTATGTAAGACTGAATACATTTGCTCAATCTCCTCAAGAGTAAAGGATTCTTGGTCAGAGTTTACCTCAGAAGATTAATCCTTAATAGCCATGAGACCACACTCCTCCTTCTTAGGCTCTTTTGCTTCGGAGGATGACTGGTCGAAATCACTCCAAGTGGTGGCCATGGCTTTGGGCTTCTTTGTCTTTTGTTTATTCTGCTTTTTCAGAAATACTGGGCATTCTGATCTCATGTGCCCAATTCCTTGGCATTCATAGCAGATCAATTCTGAATTTCTGCTAGAGTCTTCTTGCTTGTTCTTGCCCTTGGAGTCCATAGGAAGCTTTGCATATTATGGCCTCTTTTTTAGTAACATTCTGAAGTTTCGGGATAATTTGGCCACTTCCTCCTCATCTTTACTTGAGGAGTTTTCTTCAGAAATATATGCTTTTGATTTCTTGGTTTTGAGAGCCACATCCTTTTGCTTAAGCATGGGTTGCTCGGCTTCCTCCCGCTTCAGATGATCTCATATGTCATGAGACTCCCAATCAACTCATACACAGTGAGGATTGACAAGTTCTTGGAGTCTTCAATGACTGTGGCCTTGGTGTGCCATGCCGATGGGAGGGACCTCAGAACTTTACCAACTATCTCCGTGTCCGTGTAGTTCTTCCCAAGTGCCTTCAGTCCATTGGTGATGTTGGAAGCCGTGCAAACATGTCAGAGATTGTTTTCACCAGGCTCATCTTGAACATCTCATATTCATGGACCAAGATGTTGGCTCTGGTCTCTTTGACCTATGAAGTGCCTTCATAGATCAACTTGAGCTTATCCCACATCTCCTTTGCTGAGCTGCACATAGAGACATAGGAATATTCATTAGGGTGTATTGCATATTGCATTATATTCATGACACTGAAATTAATCTTGGATTTTTTAATATGATCCTTTGTCCACTTTCCCTTATCCTTTGGCAGTGTATATGAACCAGTATTCACAACTTTTTAGATCTCATAAGCTTGAGCCCTGAAAAGATTTGCATACGGTTTTTCCAATAGGAGTAATTGCTGCCAACAAAGAATAGTGGATGTTGAATAGAAAACCTTCAGGCATAAATCCCTATTGTCCATCACAAATAGGATCTCTCTTTATAAGAAGAGCTCAGCTCTGATACCAATTGATGTGCAGGGATGTGATGGACAACCAAGAGGGGAGGGGTGAATTGGTAATCGCCCAATAAAAAATTCTTTTAAATAGAATAGATTAGACTAAATTAATAAAACCTATTATGTGATATGCACAATGGAATAAAGCAACTATATAGACGAACTGAATATCCTAACGTGTATAGAACGGAGGTAGAAAAGATGGATCAAACCACACATGCACACAAGATTTATAGTGGTTCAGCAAACACACCTCTGTGTGCGCCTACGTCCACTACCATACACCCCTGTGATGATTTCCACTAGTTTGTTTCCCACGTAGAAGCAAAAATCCACATACACATAGTTGTTTACGGGGACAACACAAGCTCCACCTCGTTTCCCGGTGATGAGACAACCCAGCGTGTATTCGCGCACACACTACACACCAACAAACAACGTTCTCATAGCCGAGCACACACACACACAGTATGATCAGGGTTCAATAAAGAACAAATGAAAATGTGAACAAGAGGACAACAATCTAAATAGTAAGGTGTAGAGTTCTTCTATGACAAAAAGATTCGGCCTTTGTGGTCATCTTTGCATGACGATGACTTAGTTGAAGAACTGGCCGATGTAGATCTCTTCAGAACGGAGCCTTGCAAGCAGCAGCACCAGGTCCACGCCTTTTTGATGAAGAACACCTTTCAGGTTTGTTAGGAAGGCTTCTAGATGATGAAGACTTGTTCTTCATGCTCTACAAGATCAGAGCATTTGTTGGCTCTTCATAGGGCTTCACGATCTTCCTCTTAACTCTGGGGTACGATATGACCTTTGGGAGGCATGTTCTCTTCTTCCAAAACACGTGAACATGTTGTATTTATAATCCTAAAGAGTCCCTGTATGTTTGAAAAAAGTTGGATCTTCATAGGACTTTGTTTAGGAAAGTCCATATGCAGAAACACCCGAATCGGTCGACCGAATTCTCCGAATCGGTCATCCGATTTCTATCTTGCTTCGACTGGGCTTCGGCTGACAAATCGACCGATGCTTCGACTGATGAATCAGTCGACCAATTTCTTCAAGTCGATGGTCCAACTTTTTGACTGTCTCACTGGCAACCTGTACTGGCTAGGTCAGTCATCTGATTTTCTCAAATTGGTCATCCGACTTTCTGCTTGGTCATTAATCAATTGGGCAATCATTCTTCAATCGATTGGCCTTGTTCTGCAATCGATTGGTCTATAATCGGTCGACCGATTTCCACATTTTGGTCAGTTTGATCTCTTCATCTGTTGACACCTTCAAAGCATCTGTCGACACTTCTTGATAATCGGTCAACCGATTTCACCAGGTCGGTCGTCCGATTGTGTTAGTTCTGCAGTTCTTCTTCTAGTCTAGTCTTTCTTTTTGACCAAGTCTTGGGCTTTGTAATGTCCACTTCAAGTGCAACTTGTGGACACTTTTACTGCACACTTGACACACAAATTGGACCCTCAAATCACATATAAATAATTCATACACTTGGGTCAAGAACATGAATTATACTTAGTGTTTTTGTGATTTTCTCAACATGAGTTAAATTTAGTGTTTTTGTGATCATCAAAATCTACAGAGTACAACACCAACATCAGTCAAACAAATTCGATGCTTTTTAGGCCACGTGGGTTTCTTCTGTAGATTCATTAACGACTTTTCTAAAATTTCTTGACCTTTGTGCAATTTACTGGTCAAAGATATTCCCTTCAACTTTGATGAGCCATGTCTTCAGGCTTATAATTTCTTGAAGGAAGCTGTGTTCAAAGCTCCAATCCTTCAAACCCCCAAATTAGTCACTACCTTTTAAGATCATGTGTGATGCTTCTGACTATGCCATGGGGGCTATTTTGGGGCAAAGAGTGAACAAATACCCAGTTGTCATTTACTATGTCAGTAAAACTCTAATTGAGGCCCAAAATAATTATACTACAACTGAAAAAGAATTATTGGTTGTAGTCTTTGCCCTGAAAAATTTAGATTATATTTGCTTGGATCCAAGGTTATCATCTTCTCTGATCATTCACATTAAGATATCTTCTAACTAAGAAGGAAGCTAAGCCTCGTTTAATTAGGTGGATCTTGCTCTTACAATAATTTGATGTTGACATCCGACACAAGAAGGGCTATGATAATGTTGTAGTAGATCACCTATCGAGGATCCTAGTGGCAGAAAGTGAGCCCATTCAAGCATCCTTCCTTGATGAACAACTCGTACTCATTTCACAAATAAAGCCTCATTGGTATGCACACATTGTTAATTATGTGGCTGTTGGATTAATCCCTAATGGATGGTCCAAAAAAGATAAAGATAAATTCTTTTCTCATCTAGAGTTGTTCTAAATTTGTGTTGGCAATATCATTAGGAGATGTGTCGCCGAACATGAACATCATATTCTTAATTTCTGCCATACTCTTGCATGTGGGGGACATTTTTCTAAGAAGAAAACTGCTGCCAAGGTATTGCAAAGTGGGTTCTACTGGCCCATCTCTTGAGAGATGCCCACACATTCAGTCAATCTTGTCTCAAATGCCAAGCCATGGGCAATATTTCAAGGAGAAACATGATGCCTCTAAACCCCATCCTTATAGTTGAAATTTTTTATGTATGGGGAATTGATTTTATTGGACCCTTTCCACCATCACATAGTCATGAGTACATTCTTGTGGTAGTTGATTACGTTTCAAAATAGATTGAGGTAGTGGCAACTAGGACCAATGATCACAAGGTGGTGAAGAATTTTGTCAAGAAGAATATCTTCCCCAGGTTTGGATTTCCTAGGGCCATAGTTAGTGATGGGGGTAGTTACTTCACCAACTTCCAATTCAGAGCTTTGCTTAAGAGATATGGGGTCACCCACAAGGTTGCTACTATAACGTTTTGACCATTCAAATTGTGATTCGGTTGGCATATAGGCCAATGTTTGTGGTTTTGGGTTGTGTTTTGAGGTTTGGCAGGTTGTGTGGGTGCTATGGGCTGAAAATCTGGGCCCAATAGGCCCACTGGTTCTCTATTTGAGAACGTGATGGGGGAGAGCATCATGTTCAGAACGCGTCCCCCGCCCACGTCGCATTCTCCCCGCAGCTTGTTTTCGGTCTTCAACCGTCTATGCGACTCGTGGAGCATGTGTGGCTGACACGTGGCATTGGTTTCTAGAACACGTCGGCCAGGAACATCACATTCTTAACTTGACAGCCTGTTGCATCGCATTCTCAACTCTGATCGTTTAATAGAGTGTAGGCCGGCCAAATAGAGCAGGAAGCTCTGTTCGGCTATGGGGAGAGTTATTGAGGGTTGTCTAGGAGATTTTGACTCCGAGCTTGTGATTTAGTGTGTTCTTGGTGCAAGGAGGTTGTACAGAGTGTGGGAAACACAGATCGACTGGGGTTCTTCGTGTCTTCGCATTGGTAGGGAGATTCTCCTATGATAGTTTCCATTTACGCATGGTTTGATGGTTTAGACGCATGCAAAAAGGTTTTGGAGAGTAATATGCATGGTAGTATAATGATTTATAGTTTTGTGAGTGGTCATAGCAGGTTAAATGTTGTGTTGTGTGGAGTTTTTGGTTTAGGTTTTCTGGACTAGGAATCAGTCTATGAATGTGAAGGACCCGGTGGTCGTGTTCTTAGCGTGACAAGTCGACCCAACACCTTCACATCCGGAATGCACCGTATCGAGGCATCACGTTCTGAATGCGACACCCGACCCCTTCTCGTTCATGTGTTTCGAGGTTTAATGAGCTGGTTTGAGGACTGTGGGTCTTGTAGACCATGGTTAAAGGGGTTTGGCTATTGTTAAAGGTTTATGATTGTATTGTAAGAGTATCAAACATCGTATTACGTAGTTTGAGTGTGAGATTGAGCTTGGTAGTACGATGCTTATTGTTGTTACCCTTTAGTCGAGTACCCCAGGTTCTTTGTGAGCCAGGCATGTTGTGCTGGGTGTTTGTCCTGGTACTGTATGTACTATCGAGGTCTGTGTCATCTTCCTAGACACCCTCACTCATTTGTCGAGTTGTGCATCCAACTGAAGGAAAGACGACAGTGGGGCAGCGACTTGTGATATGGTTGGTACTTGTTCGGTCGCTTATAGCACACTCGTGGTTGGGGGGACGATACCAGTAGATGTACTAGTCCCCAGCTAGTCTCGTGTTCCACAACCTCACTCTAGTGATTCCGAAATCCTTAGAGGTGTGTCAGGCATGGGTCTACAACTTGGTAGCTTGCAGGTGGTGTAGGTTTGACTCCACAGTTCTTGTTCTTGTAAAGGTGGACCCATAGTTAGATTTGTGGTTTGCGACTGCGAGACTGAGAGGTTTTTCCTGTGTGGTTTGTCTAGGTCGGCAGCTAGTGTCGTGAACCAAACTTCGTGACCTGAGTGTAGTGTTGTTCTTCCTTAGGTCGTACCTTGTACGTAGTTTTCTGGTTATTTATTAGTGTTCAGTACTTACTGTTTAGTACTTGTCTTTTTTTAATTTCAATATATATATAGTTCAACACATGTTTAATTCCACTAATTGTTTAGTTATAGTTGTTCACTCATGCTCCTCGTGTGTTTTGCATAGTGTTGGTTTTGGGGAGTTCCCCATTGAGTCAGTGACTTGCGAGGCTCACACCCCCTACTTCCCCCTCTTAAGTGAAGGAGAGCAGGAGAGTTCCCATCCCTCATCTAGTTTTGAGCCTCACCATAGCAGAGGCAGGCCTACTCCACCATCAGTGTAATTTACTTTATGTTTCACCTCGAGGTATGCCCTAGGTTGCTGTACTTTGTTTCCTTTGACTTTAGTTGAGAAACTGGCTTTGTAAACTTCATGTAAATATGTGTGGGATTGTATATGGTATGCGATCTTATGTTTGTTTAATGGGTTTCTTTTATGTTCTCACGAACTCGAGTGATGGTGTCCCTAGCGAGGCTTCAGCCTATTTGCGGGAGGTGGAGTCATGTCAGACTCATTATTAGGTTAATGGGTCTGAACGACGAGGACTGCTACAACCACACCTTGTCACCCTTAAACCAGTGGCAAGTGGAAGTATCTAATAGAGGAGTCAAGAACATTTTGTAGAAAATAGTGAGGGCCGATAGGAAGGATTGACTAGAGAGATTGGATGATGCACTATGGTCCTATAGGATAGCCTATAAGGCCCCCTTGGGATGTCACCCTTCATTTTGATCTATGTAAAGCATGTCATCTCCTTGTGGAGTTGGAGCATAAGGCATATTGGGTTGTAAAACAACTTAATTTAGACTTGGCCCAAGCAGGAGAACATCGGGCTTTACAATTGAATGTGTTAGATGAGCTGAGGAATGAGTCTTATGAGAATGCTAGAATATACTAGGAAAAGATGAAAGCATTTCATGATAAACACATCTTTAGGAAAACATTTGAACCTAATCAAAAATTCTAGCTGTTCAATTCAAAATTGAAGCTATTTTCAGGGAAACTTAGATCAAAGTGGCAGGGCCGTTTCATTGTGCAAAAAGTGTCTACCCACGGTGCAGTTGATGTCCTTGACACTAAAACTGAGAACATTTTTAAAGTGAATGGCCAACGTCTTAAACCATACATTGAGGGAGTTTCAACAGAGGGAATGATTGACCAGATAAGCTTGAAGGATCCACATTAAGCTTTAATGTGTCTGGATGAAGACATTAAACTTAGAGCTTATTGAGAGGTAACCCAATGTGATTGTTGTTAGAGTCTCCTAATCATTAATTTTATTTTTATCGTAGGTAATAAGAGGAGCCACCTCTCCATAAGTCATGGCGACACGTTGTATGACTCAGGTTGTATCCTTCCTCCTCATTGTATTCATGCATACATGGTTCTATATTTCAAATTGATTATGCCATTGAGAATAATGTCATGCAAAATTCCACAAGTGCCTGAACCATGAATATCTTGCTGAATTCAATGTAAAAAGAAGAAGAAGAGCAGAAAACACCCCAACAATGCATTTCATGATTCATATTCATGTAAAGAAATGAATTTCTTAAGAATGATTTGATCTAAAGTATATGCTTGTAATAGTAATGAGTTAAAAGATTGAGTTATTTAGCCATGTTCTTAGCATCTTCTTCAAAATACATTGTAAATTTCGTTGAACTTACACACGTTGGCACATTAAAAGATTAATAAATGTCAGTCATGTGGATGATGAGAGTTTTACCTAACACTTAGGTTGATAATTGATATTCCACACTCTTATTGAAGAACGATCGTGGGGAAACAACTACCTGCCTTCAAATAAGTGCAAAGTATGAGTACCAAAAAAAAAAAAAATCTCTGATCTTAATAACCTTGCCTACTTCTCTTAAGACACGAGTTAAGGTTCGTGTTAAACAGAGAAGGGCTAACAAAAAAAAGAAAAACAAGGCAAAGTGAAAGCCACATATAATTCGAGGATCAGATTAAGGAGTATGGAGTTAATATCATCCTTAAGTGATAAGTAAAAAGCTCATGCACCTCTTATTGACACCTATTGATTAAGAGCACAAATTTTCACAAAGGGATATGAAATTTGGAGTGTATCTTGAGGAACTGTCTAATCACATGAGTTGACATATTCAACTTTGAAACTCATTGTTGGAACTTGAAATATGTATGGTCTTAATCATTCTCATCCTTACTTCTTATCAAGACATATGATTTATTAAACTCTTGTTAGCCCTTATTCTTTCATTATTTGAATTGCTAAGGGACTAGCAATTAGTATATTGGGGGATGTGATAACTATCCATTTTTACATATTTTTATAGGTAACATTCATGCATCATACTTATAATTTTCAATGCAAAATAACATGGAACAATGAGAAATTCAATCTTAGCACATTTGTTCGATCATTGGGTGTTAAGGCAAATACACTTCATAGAGGAGCATATTATTTCTTATTGATATTGAAAACTTATTTTTTGTGTATATATGTAGAACAAAGAGAGTCTTATATCTCAGCTGGACAAGTCATGTGCTTCTCACCAGGAGGTCCAATGTTCAAGCCTTAAATGTGGTAGACATATATATTTTTTTAAATGAGCCTTGTGCAGACGGTAGTTTAGACATTACCCATCATGCGGAAGAAACCCTAGGGCACCCCACCTCTCTTCCCTCTCTCTCCTAGCTGCCACCTTCCTCTCTGAGCTAAAATAGAAATAGAAATTCAAATTCAGGAGAGAAAGGAGGAAGATGAGGTGGCTATCCCTAAAATCTCTCCCTGTCTCTCATAAAATCTCTTATCCTCTCTCTTGGCCTGTGACACCCCAAAAATGTGATTGATAAAAAATTAAAGAAATAGCAATACTATTAACGTATTGGTTAAAAGTGTTTAAATAAAAATAAAATAAAATCATAGTTAGACTTCCAATAAGCAAAATCAACTATTTAATATTATTTGGGTCAAACAAACTCTTATTCGACCAAAGAACAAAACCAATTGGCAATAAATCCCCAAAATTCGTTGGTTTAATTGGGCTTGAATTGGAAAGGCTAATTAGGGCTAAAAATATGATTAATGGACCCCTAAAACTAACCCAAATTCATGTACAACCATAATGGGAGGTTTCCTAATAGCTATTCCACCTAGATTGGAAGGGGAATCCTTAATTCTTGGAAGGCATCAAGCTAAAACCACAACCCCACTTTTCTAGTTACATTAGGACTTGAATTAACCTTAGATCTATAAATACTCATCATAATCCCTTTAGGGATGAGTTACAATCATGTTGGGGTTGTGAGAAGTCGAGCTAGGGCACTAGAAGAGGAGGAGATCAACCACAAACTGTGCTTCTTCTCCAACTCTCGTGTTGCATCGACCTGAAGAAGACATGTCTTAGAATTAACCAAGGGTAGGTGTTCTCGGGCTAAAACTAAATGTATGGTATACCATATGAAAGAGCATCGAGTCTAGTTTCATTTGCACTCAATTTGCTTAATTTTCATCAAGCATGCCAATTTTATTATGTGTTTTCCAAGGGTTGCGCATGATTAGGGCTTTTCGTGCTTATACCATGATTCACGTATATTGAGGTCAAATTAGGTCAACTCAAAGCTGTATTCCTATTCTACTCGTCGTCCTCTACAACTTTAATGTCTAGCATTTTGTACAAGGGCCCCTAGATTTCGAGTTATAGATCAAACAAGAGAAACTACATCGTTCTTGCTATTCTCGAGCAAGAACTATGAACGCGACCACTCCAGACGTCGCGTTCTTGTAAGGTCCTTGAATTTTATCCTCTTATGGAGGTGTTTGATTGTGTGAAGAACTTATGTTTGTGCGTGTGTAGATATGTATATATAACTATTGATGTATTGTTGTAATATATGTATATATATATATTATATTATTTACTTACATTGCATGAGTAGTAGTAAATTTCTAAAGTATACACTGTGTAGTTCATGTGCATGCATTGAGTAAGTGTAGTATCTGTAGTTTTGAAGTTCTGGCCAGGCGACCCATTGGCATCAATATGTGTGGATGCCAGCCCAAAGTCAACGGCCACATCGATGGACACCAACTCCATATTGGCGGCCAGTGATGTTGACGTTAGTCTCCCAGATCTGTTGCGACTTCAGATCTAGAAACGCCTCCGGAAATGTCGTCTCTGTTTTGGTAACCGACCTCCAACGGTCAGGAAACCTTACCTAAGTGCGTCTCCGACCCTTGACCTTATAAAAACACCCATCTCTGACCAGATCTGACCCTTTTGCTCTCTTGAGAAAAACCCTAGTTCTCTTGTGTGAAAAACCTGAACTTTGGACCCTTTGATCCGGAGATTGGTGGCTCCTTCCAGTGATCTTCTGCGACTGGAGGGGAGTCTAAGCATTTGGGAAGGCTCCTTCGACATCGGGTGGCTGTCTGCATCAACATAGAACCCGGATTTGGAGGACTTTGGAAGCTCTTTGGCTCAGGCCGAGGAGAGCTTCTTCGACCCAATCCTCCGTTTGTAGATTTTTCTGAAGGCAAGTAACCCATACACGTTATCCCTACATGCGTCTAGTAGGTCTTAGGTAATTTTTCGGATTTTAATCGAGTCCTGGAACCCCCCTTTCTATCGGATTTTTGGTGTTTAGTCTTTGTTTTGCACAGACAGGAACATAACGGCAAGGTTTGCTACCGTTAAGATCTGAAGTTAGCGGCCACCTTTGTTGCCGTTAACCAGGTAAGCGGCCATCCCCTTGTCGCTGAGTTCTTCAGGCAGGGACAATTTGTCTGTCTACCTTTGATAAATTATTTTCCCAGATTTCTGCACATGAGGACATACTGTAAAAATTATATGATATGTAATACCTCTAGTGGATCATGTTGAGCAATTTTTATGAATTTTTCGTTGAATGTGGTATTTATTAAAATCCTTGAATTATCTGTTAGATAGGTTTAATCTTGTAAAAATACTGTTGATATGGATCTGTGTTGAATTTGGATACTGTGGAATTTTTATAACACGTACACCAGTATCAGGTCATGCTATGAAAATTTGGAAATTTTCTGATGTTTGTGTAAATAATTATATTTTCTAAACTATAAAACGGTGAGCATGCAAAGTCAGTTTAAATTCGCAATTAAACTGTATGGAACTAGTTAAATTCCTAGAAACTTCATGTGAAATCATGACTATCAGATGCATGTTGTAGGTTGGATAATGTGTCTGTAACACTGTGAACCATGCAAGTTGATTGTTGACCAATTTTATAATATAACTATTATAATTTTTATAATTAGAGTGTAGTTCCAAAAAATATGAAATTTGGCATGCATGATGTTTAACCTATAATCCGTCCGTGGTAAAAATTTCATGTGAATTGGACAACAGTAGGTACTGATTTGCTTATTACATGATGAAATGACTAATTAAAGCATGTTTAGAGTAATTAGTGATAAATTAGATAATTGCAACGTGATTAGAATAAATTTGTAACTGTTTAACATTGTAAACAGTAGTATCATGTTAGGAAATCTGAACCATATACATGTATGTGAATATGAAATTAGTGCGTTAAAAAGGGTATGCAAATAGTGTGTGTTTAAAAATGGAAAATTTGTAAATGTGACATGGGTGACACTGCTACCTTAGAGGGCTGTGGAACTGTACCATAGTAAAGTCCCTACGGGAAGGTTCATATGAGTATGAGATCCCATGGGCATTGGGATAAAATCTTGGAGGTGGACAAGTACCACTGGTTAGGGTGGAGAGTGCTTCTCCCAGTTCTGCGCAGTAACTAAGATCTATCACTATATTGCCTAGGTGATAGGTATGTGTGTGATGAGATAAGTGTGTGTCCTTCTAGAGGTGGTTTGGACTATGTGTCACGTCATGTAATGAGAATAATGTGATTTTTATGCATATGTGAAATGTGCATGTGTAAAATGTGTAAATGATCATGTGGAAATGTGAACTAATGTGATAATATATGAAATTGTGAACCAATTTATGAATGTGTTATATCCATGTCAAAACAACAAGCTATCCATGTTTATAAATGTGTTATGAATGTGAGAATGTCCATAGAATCCATGCTAGGAATACCTCTTCCAATATGAGCAATACCATGCTTAACTTATTTTTATAATGTAGCATGATGGAACTAGTGTTGACTTAAAATAGTATGTTAAGAATGTGTAGAAAGCATGTGATAGGTTATTTTATTGTGAAAGAAACATAAGGATGTGCCATGTATGATAAACTTGTAGAAGTATCATGTTTAGGCTTTCTTTTAAAGGTTGTCCAATCCATATTATACGCATTAGTTGATTTGTTTAGAAGGCAAAATGTCCATGTGATGCATGTATGCTTAATGTGAATGGAATTACTTGCTGGGTCTTTTAGACTCACTCTTGCTTTGGCGCACAGGTGCAACTATTTCTACTTCTTCTGAGGAGATAGTCAGGAGTGACTTAGAGCGTGAGTAGGAGACCTTCGTGGAGAATTGTACTTTTGCATTTTTTTTGTCATAAGTATTTAATAAAGGGCGACATGTATTTATGTTGTGGACAATGTATTTGATTTAAAATTCAGTTATGGCCACTTTAGTTCTTTCTTGTACTATATAGACTGTGGATAAATGTGGATGATGGAATAATAAATTTACATTCAGTTCTTTTATTCCGCTGTTATGTGTTCATATTTGTGTACGTCTCAGCCTATTGAATGTGTTGGGTAAATGTGCCACTATGGCGACGCTTTCTATATCGATGTGGGTTGGTATAACCGTATCGGTATAAAGAGGGTCGTTACAGAGATTGGTATCAGAGCAACAGGTTGACATTGTACATAAATATAATTATGCCATCATCTTCATTATATGCTAAGTCTTTATAGATTGTCCACATAGTTAAGAATTAGATAGTTTAGTTCCTAATATGGATTAAATTGTTTGCAGGCTATGGCTTCTCGAGGTAGGCATGGTGTTCCTCCTCGGAGGATGAGCAGAGGAGAGAGGAGAGAGTTGAGCCTAGGCGTGAGGATCAGGGCGAGCAGCAGGCCCCAGCACCCCAGGGTCCTGTGCTTCCTCCACCATCACCAGTAGGTTATGGAGTGTTCATGCAAGGTCTAGTTCAGGCTATGCAGACGCAGGCCCATACTCAGGTTCCACTCCAGGCTCAACTGGAGGCTCCGTTAGATCAATAAGATAGAGTAGTCTGTTTTATTTAAATTATATGTTTGTTATGTTGCTATGTTGTATATGTGTGTCTTATGTTGTTTGTTGTAGCAGGCTCAGCGCCAGTTCCCCAGGCTCATGACCATGGTGGACCCTCCATCATGGAAAAGTTCAAGAGGATGGCTCCACCCTCTTTTAAGGGGGAGAGTGATCCGTTGCTTGCGGAGAGCTGGATGAGGGAGATTTAAAAGATCTTCCGAGCGATTAGGTGTGCTGAGGATGACAAGGTCACTTTAGCCACCTATATGCTACAGGTATG
The DNA here is from genome assembly GCA_014218235.1 of Colocasia esculenta. Lineage (NCBI taxonomy): Eukaryota > Viridiplantae > Streptophyta > Magnoliopsida > Alismatales > Araceae > Colocasia > Colocasia esculenta. Next base: position 140,534,094 of record CM024757.1, read on the forward strand.
TGTAAATTGTTTATATAATTATTTCTTTAAGCCTAGATTGTTTGGATTGGTGATTATGGAATGTTTTGGCAGGAGTGAGCTGATGTGTGGTGGTCCTCGTTGCTTCGTACCATAAAGAACGGTGCTGTCGAGGTTGCTTGGGACGAGTTCGTGAGGCTCTTTTGGGCCAAGTTCGTTCTAGAGCATATCCAAGACAAGATGGAGCAGAAGTTCCTCTCCTTGACTCAGGGCTCCATGACCGTACTGGAGTACGAGGCCAGGTTTGCCGAGTTATCGAAGTATGCCCCTCATATCGTTGCTGATGAGCGCAGGAAGGCGAAGATGTTCGTGATGGGTATGAGGCCATCATTGAGGACGAGGTTGGTGGCATTTGACCATCGTACCCTCGATGAGGCTCTTAGCGTGGCTTGTTGACAGGAAGGAGAGATGGAGCAGTATCTTGAGGAGAAGAAGGCTTCGCAGAAGAGACCTGTAGCTCCATTCCAGAGGCAGGAGAAGAAGATGGCGGCGTATCAGTCACCGCAGCATCTCGTAGTATCTGACAGTCATCAGTTCTCCTCAGCATTCCCCTAGTGGCAAGAAGAGTGTCCTCATTGCGGGAGGGCATATGGTGGTACAGAGTGTTAGAAGATGGCGGGGAAGTGCTTGAAGTGTGGGGACAGCGAGCATAGAGATAAAGGATTGTCCCAGACTTCAGCAGGGAGTCCAACGATCAGTACCAGCTCCAGCAGCGGTAGTAGCAGTAGCGCCAGCGACAGGTCGACCAGGGAGACCTCGAGCCCTAGCTCAAGTGTTTGCATTAGCTCGTGAGGACGCCGAGCAGGCGGAGCATGTTACCGAAGGTACGGTTCTTTTCATGGGTGTGCACGCTCCGAGTTTATTTGATACAGGTGCCACTCACTCGTTCATTTCTGAGCGTTTTGCTAGACAGTTAGCTTTAGAGTCAGGATTAGAGTCTGAGGAGTTAGAAGTCCCTTTGTCTGTGCACACACCTGCAGGAACGGTATCGACTAGGAAGTGTATTCCATCTTTACGAGTGTGTATTGAGGATAGAGTTCTAGAAGGGTGTTTCTTCTTGCTAAAGATAAGGACTATGATGCATTGTTGGTCTGGATTGGCTAGAGGAGCACTATGCGTTGGTAGATTGTCGTGGAAAGAAGATTGTCTTCCACATTCCTGGTGAGGATGAGTTTTCACATCCTTTGCCAAGGAACTTAGCGGGGAAGTTTGTTATCTCCGCCATGAAGGCGATGAGAATGGTAATCAGGGTTGTGAGCTTTTCTTGCCAACGTGGTATTAGTACCCAAGGCTGATGAGTCACCTACTCTTGAGGAGATAGAAGTAGTGCAGGATTTTCCATATGTCTTTCCCGATGATTTATCTAGATTGCCACCGGCTAGAGAGATAGAGTTTACTCTAGAGTTGCTTCCAGGCACCTCCCTATCTCAAAGGCCCCTTATCAGATGGCACCTGCGAGTTAGCGGAGCTAAGGAAGCAGTTGCAGATTTGTTAGATAAGTGATTTATTCGCCCTAGTGTTTCTCCGTGGGGCGCCCATTATTGTTCGTAAAGAAGAAGGATGGGTCACTTAGGTTATGCATCAATTATAGAAAGCTAAACCAAGTGACTATAAAGAACAAGTATCCTTACCTCAGATTGATGATCTGTTTGACCAACTGCAAAATGCATCAATTTTCTCTAAGATTGATTTGCAGTCTGATTATCATCAGTTGAGGATTAGAAGTGAGGATGTGTCCAAGACGGCTTTTGAACCCGTTATGGACATTATGAGTTTTTGGTCCTTCCATTTGATCTGACCAACGACCCTGCAGCGTTCATAGATCTCATGAACAGGGTGTTTAGACCTTACCTAGATAGTTTTGTCGTGGTTTTCATCGATGATGTGTTGGTCTATTCTCCGGATGAGGTCACACACCGTCAGCATTTGAGAGTAGTGTTGGAAGTTCTCTGAGAGCACAAGCTATATGCAAAGTTCAGCAAGTGCGATTTCTGGATGCGCGAAGTTCATTTCCTTGGGCATGTTATGTCTGGTGCTGGTGTAGTAGTAGATCCAGCAAAGGTCCAGGCTATATTGGATTGAGAGATTCCCAGGACCCCTTCGGAGATTCGTAGTTTCCTTGGTTTGGCGGGTTATTGTCGACGATTTATTGAGGATTCTCATCTCTCACCACCCCATTGACCAAGCTAACCAGGAAGGGTGAGAAGTTTGTTTGGTCCGAGGAATGTGAGAGTAGCTTTCAATTATTGAAGGCTACGCTTACTTCCCTTCGGTATTGGTATTACCTAGTGGTTATGAAGGTTTTGCCATTTATACAGATGCATCTCAGATTGGCCTTGGCTGTGTATTGATACAACAAGGAAGGGTAGTAGCATATGCTTCTCGGCAATTGAAGGAGCATGAGCATAACTATCCGACTCATGATTTGGAGATTGCGGTAGTGGTTCATGCACTGAAGATCTGGAGACACTATCTTTATCGTGTCAGATTTGAGGTGTTCACTGACCACAAGAGCTTGAGGTATCTTTTCTCCCAAAAGGAATTAAACCTTAGGCAGAAAGATGGATTGAGTTCCTGAAGGACTATGACTTCGACCTCCAGTATCATCCTGGAAAGGCGAATGTTGTAGCGGATGCCCTTAGTAGGAAGAGGTCATCTCTCCAGTAGGACTGGAAGATGTTGGAGGATGCGACATGTGCGATGACTGAGTTAGAGCCATCGTTGTGTCAGGCTTTTGTAGCTCAGTTGTCCATTAGGTCTTCGGTGTTGGATGAGGTGATCAAACAACAGAAAGCCGGCCCTAGACTTCAAGAGTTGGTGGGCAAGGTAGGCATTGCTCGTGATGAGGATGGTGTGATTAGATTCCATCACCGTGTTTGTGTTCCCGATGTTATAGATGTTTGTGAGCATGTTTTAGCAGAGGCTCATAGGTCGAGATTCTCTATTCATCCGGGTAACACTAAGATGTACCAGGATTTGAAGAGATCTTTTTGGTGGTCTGGCTTGAAGAAGGATGTAGCAGAATATGTGTCTAGGTGTCTAGTATGCCAGCAAGTGAAGGCCGAGTGGCAGTGACCATCTGGTCTTATGCAGAAGATGGAGATCCCAGTATGGAGTGGGAAGCTATCACTATGGATTTTGTTTCGGGTTTGCCTCGATCTAGATGGGGTAATGACTTGATTTGGGTAGTAGTAGATAGATTCTCAAAGATTGCACATTTCTTGCCCATGAAGAAGAAGCAGTCAGTAGAGAGCTTAGCTAGATTGTATATTAGTAGTATTATTAGATTGCATGGTGTGCCGAAGTCGATCATTTCGGATCGAGATCCGAGATTTACTTTGAGGCTGTGGAAGGGTCTTCAAGATGCGTTAGGTTCAGAGCTGAAGCTCAGTTCGGCGTTCCATCCCCAGACTGATGGACAGTCCGAGAGGACTATCCAAACACTCAAGGATATGTTGAGGGCGTGTGTTCTGGATTGGAAGGAAGATTGGGAGCGCCATTTGCCTCTTGTGGATTTTGCATACAACAACAATTTCCATGCGAGCATTGGTATGGCTCTCTTTGAGGCATTGTATGGTAGGCCTTGTAGATCTCCTTTATGTTGGGAGGAGACTGGTGATAGGCAGCTGATCGGTCCAGAGTTAGTCCATGAGACTTCGGATAAGGTCTAGCTTATCAGAAAGAGGCTTGTTGCGGCACAAGATAGGCAGAAGAGCTATGCCGACAACAAGAGGAAGGATTTGGAGTTTGAGGTAGGTGAGCATGTCTTCTTGAAGATTTTGCCTACTCGTGGTGTAGTTAGATTTGGCGGGCATGGCAAGTTAACTCCTATATTTATTGGCCCATATGAGATTCTCAAACGATTGGGCAACGGGGCATATGAGCTAGCATTTCCCCCAGCATTAGCTAGTGTTCATCCTGTTTTCCATGTAGCTATGCTCAGGAGGTATGTCAAAGATTCATCTCATGTTATTAGTCACGAGCCAGTGGAGATTCAACCAGATCTATCTTATGTGGAGCAACTGGTAGCTATTCTTGACCGGAAGGTTCAGCATCTCCGGAACAAGAGCATTGCATCGGTGAAGGTGTTATGGTGCAACTTCTCGCGAGAGGAGGCTACTTGGGAGCTTGAGGATGCAATGAAGAAGATGTATCCTCAGTTGTTTGAGTAGTATCGGTCTAACTTCGAGGATGAAGTTTCTTTAAGGGGGAGAGGGTGTAAGGCCCTTGAATTTTATCCTCTTATGGAGGTGTTTGATTGTGTGAAGAACTTATGTTTGTGTGTGTATAGATATGTATATATAACTAATTGATGTATTGTTGTAAATAAATATATATATATATATATATATATATATTATATTATTTACTTACATTGCATGAGTAGTAGTAAATTTCTAAAGTATACACTGTGTAGTTCATGTGCATGCATTGAGTAAGTGTAGTATCTGCAGTTTTTATGTTCTGGCCAGGCGACCCATTGACGCGAATATGTGTGGACGCCAACCCAAAGTCAGTGGCCACATTGATGGACGCCAACTCCATATTGGCGGCCAGTGATGTTGACGTTAGTCTCCCAAATCTGTTGCGTCTTCAGATCTAGAAATGCCTCTGGAAATGTCGCTTCTGTTTTGGTAACTGAACTCCAACGGTCAGGAAACCTTACCTAAGCGCGTCTCCGACCCTTGACCTTATAAAAACACCATCTCTAACCAGATCTGACCCTTTTGCTCTCTTGAGAAAAACCCTAGTTCTCTTGTGCGAAAAACCTGAACTTTGGACTGTTTGATCCGGCGATTGGTGGCTCCTTCCAGCGATCTTCAGCGACTAGAGGGGAGTCTAAGCATTTGGGAAGGCTCCTTCGACATCGGGTGGCTGTCTGCAACAACATAGAACCCATATTTGGAGGACTTTGGAGGCTCTTTGGCTCAGGCCAAGGAGAGCTTCTTCGACCCAATCATCCGTTTGTAGATTTTTCTGAAGGCAAGTAACCCATACACGTTATCCCTACATGCGTCTACTAGGTCTTAGGTAATATTCCAGATTTTAATCGAGTCCTGGAACCCCCCTTTCTATCGGATTTTTGCTGTTCAGTCTGTGTTTTGCATAGATAGGAACTTAACGACATGGTTTGCTGCCGTTAAGATCTGAAGTTAGCGGCCACCTTTGTTGTCGTTAACCAGGTAAGCGGCCCTCCCCTTGTCACTGAGTTCTTCAGGCATGGACAGTTTGTCTGTCTACCTTTTATAAATTATTTTCCCAGATTTTTGCGCAAGAGGATATACTGTAAAAATTATATGATATGTAATACCTCTAGTGGATCATGTTGAGCAATTTTTATGAATTTTTCGTTGAATGTGCTATTTATTAAAATCCCTGAATTATCTGTCAGACAGGTTTAAATCTTGTAAAAATACTGTTGATATGGATCCGTGTTGAATTTGGATATTGTGGAATTTTTATAACATGTGCACCAGTATCAGATCATGCTATTTAAATGGGAAATTTTCTGATGTTTGTGTAAATAATTATATTTTCTGAACTGTAAAACAGTGAGCATGCAATGTCAGTTTAAATTCGCAATTAAATTGTATGGAACTAGTTAAATTCCTTGAAATTTCATGTGAAATCATGACTATTAGATGCATGTTGTAGAATGGATAATGTGCCTGTAACACTGTGAACCATGCAAGTTGATTGTTGACCAATTTTATAATATAATTGTTATAATTAGAGTGTAGTTCCGAAAAATATGAAATTTAGCATGCATGATGTTTAACCTATAATCAGTCCGTGGTAAAACTTTCATGTGAATTGGACAATAGTAGGTACTAATTTTTATTACATGATGAAATGACCAATTAAAGCATGTTTAGAGTAATTAGTGATAAATTAGATATTGCAACGTGATTAGAATAAATTTGTAACTGTTTAACATTGTAAACAGTAGTACCATGTTAGGAAATCTGAACCATATACATGTATGTGAATATGAAATTAGTGCGTTAAAAAGGGTATCTAAATAGTGTGTGTTTAAAAATGGAAATTTTGTAAATGTGCCATTGGTGACACTGCTACCTTAGAGGGGTGAGGAATTGTACCATAGTAAAGTCCCTACGGGAAAGTTCATATGAGTATGAGATCCCATGGGCATTGGGATAAAATCTTGGAGGTGGACAAGTACCACTGGTTAGGGTGGAGAGTGCTTCTTCCGGTTCTGCGCAGTAACTAAAATCTATCACTATATTGCCTAGGTAATAGGTATGTGTGTGATGAGATAAGTGTGTGTCCTTCTAGAGGTGGTTTGGACTATGTGTCATGGCATGTAATGAGAATAATGTGATTTTAATGTATATGTGAAATGTGCATGTGTAAAATGTGTAATGATCATGTGGAAATGTGAACTAATGTGATAATATATGAAATTGTGAACCAATTTATGAATGTGTTATATCCATGTCAAAACAACAAGCTATCCATGTTTATAGATGTGTTATGAATGTGAGAATGTACATAGAATCCATGCTAGGAATACCTCTTCTAATATGAGCAATACCATGCTTAACTTATTTTTATAATGTAGCATGAATGGAACAAGTGTTGACTTAAAATAGTATGTTAAAGAATGTGTAGAAAGCATGTGATAGGTTTATTTTATTGTGAAAGAAACATAAGGATGTACCATGTATGATAAACTTGTAGAAGTATCATGTTTAGGCCTTCTTTTAAAGGTTGTCCAATCCATGTTATATGCATTAGTTGATTTGTTTAGAAGGCAAAATGTCCATGTGATGCATGTATGCTTAATGTGAATGGAATTACTTGCTGGGTCTTTTAGACTCACTCTTGCTTCGGCGTACAGGTGCAGCTATGCCTACTTCTTCCGAGGAGATAGTCAGAGTCACTCAGAGCGTGAGTAGGAGACCTTTGTGGAGAATTGTACTTTTGTATTTTTTCTTCATAAGTATGTATAATGGGCAACATGTATTTAAGTTGTGGACAATGTATTTGATTTAAATTTTAGTTATGGGAACTTTAGTTCTTTCTTGTACTATATAGACTGTGGATAAATGTGGATGATGGAATAATAAATTTACATTCAGTTCTTTTATTCCGCTGTTATGTGTTCATATTTGTGTACGTCTCAGCCTATTGAATGTGTTGGGTAAATGTCCCACTGTGGCGACGCTTTCTATATTGATGTGGGTTGGTGTAACCGTACCGGTATAAAGAGGGTCGTTATAGTTCTTCATCACCTAAACGTGACGTACCACTCCATCATCATTACTTGAATAGAGATCGAAAACTCTTTCACGTTCAAGGGTCTGTCCCCACAGCCCTGGTGCATCAAACTGTGTGTTGCATGGATTTCAGTGCACTTCAAGAATGCGACCGGTCATACCAGTGCAATTTGACCAAGTTTACCGCCCATGGTTTTTGTGCAATTTTTATACTCAGATTTTGAAAACACTTCTAGAACCTAACGCATCGCGTCGTCGTGATTCGGAGTTGTAGCGACCCTCCGGCAGTCATGTTATAAAGGCGACTGTGCATCTCTTCGCGTTTTGATTCTCGTAGTGACATATCGGCCTATCGCAACATAAAGGCGACCGACATACCCATCACGATTTCATGTTGTCATAGAAAATAGACAAGGTCTTTTGAACTGTGTATGGTCTTCCTAATTGTGACGCCTGAACCCTACGTGATTTAGTGGCCATCCTGAAACTGTCTTCTTTAGTTGTACAATTAAACATGTTGTATGTCTTGATCCGTTACAATGTTATTTAGTTTGTCCCGTGGCCTAAAAGTCATCAACCCATGCGAAAGGGATAATAACATGAACATCTATTCTAATTATTCCTAATGATTGCTTGACTCCATCTATCATGTGAATGCTATGTTCTATCTTCATACTCTAGCTTGATATCAAATTGAAAGTGTATCATGTTAAAAGTATGGAAATCATGTAATGGTCTTAATTGCCTTGTTTAAACCATGTCATGCGTTCTTGTTATTGGCTTTTCACTATGTTTTAGATAGGTGGATTGTGGATATTGAGACACGTTCTACAAGACACATTGCACTTATAGGTAGCCTTTTCTTGGGGCATTGGAAACTCTCTACTGGACATTCCGTTCTGGTAGACTAGGGACCTTTCCTATAAGACCTCTGTAATCTCCATACTCTATGGATTCCCTTATGGAGACCGAGTTGGTTGTAACATTGAAGTTCACAAAAGAGATAAAGGACTTTCGTCCCCATCTACTTCTCGCGAGAGTGATTTTGTTATATGGAACCAAGCTACTAAGTGTAATGATTTAAGTAATGAAATTAAGCCATTATACTGCCAAAATTTACTCTGGATCATGTTCACTTGCCTTGTTCCCCTTATAATCATTGACATGATCTTTAGTACATGACTATCTATTCCTTGGAAATCATGTTGGCCATAGATGAAATGGAATTACCAAAAACTATTGGAACTTCGGTTCATGACTGATGTCTGTGCATATAAGGGCCCAGTCTGGTCTTGGGAGGAGCACCCGAAATACTTATAATCGTGAAAGTATATGATCCATTGAGGTGTCTAGCAATCACCTAACTGAGTACAAGATTGATCTAGGTAATTTCCAAACTGTTATTGAATGATTGATTTATTGATTGAACCGTTATAAGTAAATGGCCAAATCTATTATATACATCACTGTTACTGAATCCAATATGTCATTGTTTACTGGAATTCAAGGAAATTCAACCCGTACTATTCATTGTACATGCTACAGATTGTTGAATCTCTTCTAATTGACAAATGATCGTACTGTCATCCATTCCAATGGTAATCGTTCCTTCTCACATGGTATATGTCATTGGATTTTGTTTACTGAATCGTTCTCATACATGTTATACCTTTGGAAATTGATTCTAATGGATATCATGATCGTCTTAGACATGAGTACTACATGATAGTATATTGCCTAATAAAATGTTAATTTACTTAAAGCATGCCCGCACCATGAGATGTAAATCCTACTGGGTGTTAGCACGCTCACACCTGCTTCTTACACCATTTTAGGTGATGACTATGAAGAGATAGAGAATGATGGGGTTGGGGAAGAGTGAAGAGCTTCTCAAAACATACCTATCAATGTAACATGTCAGCCAACATATTTAGAGTCCATAGAGTCTATAATAGTTAGTTACTTCCTCTTGAGTCAAATGTACTTTGAACTTCAATAATGGGCCATATGTTTGGCTCTGATTATGAAGGGTTGTAAGTTAGCATTGAAGGAAATGAAATAAGGAATTATTTTGGCTGACACTATTATCGTCTCAAGTCTTTTATTATACTTAGTTGTCGTTTTGAATTACTAGACTGTTGATACTTGTATCCTCACGCTCTAGATTTATTTCCGCTACTAAATCGAGACGTGACATGGCTGACCCCACCTCCCTTCTCTCCCTCCTCCTAGGTAGCGCCCCCCTCCCTCAATCTCTAGTTCATCTTCTTCTTCCTCTCCACATCTCTCACCCCTCTCTTGCGGTTCTTTCTTTCTCCCTCTCATTCTTCTCCTCCTCCCCAACAACAAACAATAGGATGAGGGCTCTCTCTCCCACATTTCTCAGCCTCCTTTCCCTCCTCTCCAAGCCATTCAACCCTCTCTTCCATCCTCTTTCTCCTTCCCCTCCATCGCCATCTTCTTCCTCTACGTGTGCTGCTTACTACGACCTATTCTGCTCCATCAGGAGTTCTTCGAGCTGCTACATGTAGTACCCTTGATTTTTTTTAAAATCCAAATAAAATAGATTTTTATTAATAAATGAGTTAAATACATTTAATTAAAAAAAGAATAAATGGAATAAAAGGAAATTAAAGCAATACCCATTAAGCCAAACTAGAAATGGGTTGTATTAGTGGTCCTAACATGAAGTATTAGGCCCAATTGTGGAGAGCCCATCATGAGATGGGAGCTAATTATGTCAAATTTGGATTTAAAATAAAGGTAATTAATAAAATGGGTTAAATAATTACTAAATAGTTCAAAATCTATCTTAAAAGAAACCTACTCTTACCCTAACTCTTGACCTACAAAATTAACCTCTCCCCATCCAAGAAGGAGATAATTGCAAGGAGGGGGATGATAATTATGGAAAATTTGGATTTAATAGGAAAGGAAGAGTTTTTAGAGGGAGGACTCTTGTAGCAAGCCACACACCCCAATTCGACCCTATCACCCCATAGTTCGCTTCTGGAGTTCTGGGAGACGAAGGCAAATGTTGGAGGACGAAGGAGCAAGGAGAGAAGGCTTGGATCAAAAGGGGAATTGCTCTTCTTCGTCATCAAACTTAGGTTTTCTTTACTGCAACGTAAGGTAGGCAATCTCTCAAGCCAATTCATGTAAAAATTACCCTAGGTCGATTTCATGATCCTTTGCAAAAGTCCTCTAGTTTCGCTTTATTTCGATCTCCCATGAGGGAGAATTAATTCCTTGAATTCCTGTCATAACTATGTACTCGAACCTTCATGTTTGCTCTCAACCCTGTGCATACTTGATCCCATGCCATGCAAAAATTCTCATAAATACTACATCATGTTAGCTTTCAACGCCTCTGATTTCCCTAATTTCATCATGTATCCATTTCCAATTAATTCATTGATCCATGATTGTGCATGTTTAGGTCAGCGAAATGTAACCTAATCAAAGCATGACTAAACCTTGTATATTTTTGAATTAATCATGCATTTTGGTAGATCTATGAGCCTACTTCCGTTTAAAAACTAGTTTCATACATTTTGGATCACTGTGTGTTTTTTATATCGAGTTTTGAATAGTCGTGTATCATGTAGACCCACCTGGAAAAAGGGCAAAACACCTTTTCTGGGGCTCGGGCCACTCCCTGAGATCGTGACGGCCCGATCCGCCATGACCTCAGAGGGGGTCGCGACACTAGGACCCGTCGCGATCTGAATGCGACAGGTCGACTGTTACGACCTGCCAGCCGGTTCACCCCCAGTGCCGGTTTGATTGAACGCGACATGCGTGGGTGTTGTGATGGCCTTAACGCGACAGCCTGTGGGTCGCGACCTGATTGCGGCCTTTAAGCCCATTGCGACTTGACAAGCTGAACGTGTCGGTTAGCCTGTCGCGACCTGAACACGACAAAGGCCGACGTCGTGACCTCAGTAATACGACCAGAACATAAAGTTTGCTGATATAACCCTATCTTTATGACATTTTAACCATGTTTAAGTTCTAACATGTTAGATAATAACATGTTAATTAATAATGAGTATTAATTACATGAAAATTATTAATTTAAAAGCTATATGCATAACTACACATGTTCTCTTGATTTCGTACACTTGCACACACATAACCTTCATGCTTGCCATTTGACCCCAAATAAATTATTCAATAATGTATCTGGTAATTTAGCAAAATAAATGACTAAATTCCCTATTTTAATTAAAGACATTTTCTTCATTTTACTCGTGCGTTTTGTACACCGTTATCGTTTCCCTCGTCCTTGGAGCACTCGAGGCACGACGGACCAGTTTTCTACACACTCTCTCTTGACTTGGACAACCTCTCCATCAGGAATACTCTTGACTGGGCCAGAGACTCCTTGTCAGGCCTCCGTAAGTTTTCTTAGTTTGGCGCACGTCCTTAGCCGACAAGCTGGTTGTACCTTAAAACCCGTTACACCTTAGGGATCAGTACGATCCATGGCCTTAGTGTGATCTCTCCTTATCTTGTGATCACACCGGACCATCTAGCCTGTGTTCATAGCACTTCTAGTGGGCGGTGGTGATTTCTACCGGACTGCCGGCCCACGAGGGTGTGCCGTGCAACTGTGACTATCGTTGTTTCTCATGTTTTTATGATATTGTCCCTATCTCGCCTACTATCTATATCCTCTCATCTGTTCACGTTCTCTCTACTCTCTCGTCTAGTTCGTCTACTACTCTCATCTATTTCTTGGTACTCTATTGGCCATTCGTGTGATTGTCTAAGATAAAGAAATGACTAATGTCAGCGCAATGGGGCCCGATCTGGTCCTGGGAGGAGCGCCCAAAAAGTGCTAGTGCCCATGGGAGTTAAAATGATCAAGGGTGTGTACGGCATGCATCCAGTGCCATTATACTATCAAGATTAATCTATGACAATCAAAGTGCTATCTATACTAGTGAATCGTTATCGTTACTAGTGCACCGTTGTGTAATTTATATGCTATATCGTTACATGGCCATTCTAGTATCGTTCTCGTTGTGCTATTTTTCCCTATGCCAGATGCTATTGTTCTCTCGTTATCGTTACTTGATCTACATGACTATTCTCTCTAGTTATCCTGCCTTAAGATATTAATTATGTAAACCATGCTTGTTCTCATGAGATATTAAGTCCTACTGGGCGTTATTCGCTCATCTGCATATTTATTTAATGGTTTCAGGTTAGTCGGATGGATACCACACTCACAAGGATGGGACTGAGGAGAAGGCTCAGGAGTGACTGTTTTCAGCAACCCGTGCTTTAGTAGTTAGTTAGTATAGAATGAGTCAGATAGTTATGATGCATTAGTTTGGTTTTCAATAAAGTACTATGGGCCCTAGTTTTGGCTCTGATACGTTGATGTAATAGTTAGTCCATGAAGTTGATGATATATTAGTGATGGTAATGAAGTTTGGTAGATTATTAATGAAATTTGAGTTTCTTCGGTATTATTCCATTTGTGCAATGGTTTGTTATTTATTTCTCGCTCAGTACTATTTAATAACTGTAATTCCACTCTGATATTCCGCGTCGGGGCGTTACAGTTTTGTGGTATCAGAGCCTAGGTTATTCTTAAGTATAGGATGATCTTGGTTTGACCTGCCTCGACTTGGAGTCAAATTCCATACCTATGTGAATGGGTAGAACCTGGGTAATAAGATAAAATAAACTCACACACGCACAAACATAGTGCAAACTCTTAATCTTACATTAAAACTCTCTTTTGAAGGAACTTAAATCACAACAATGGCAGCGGAGCGTGCACAACTCCGTGATATGCAACAGACCATTCAGCAGCTTACTCAGGCTTTACTCCAAGCTATTGGAGCCAACAATAACAACAACCGTGGTGCGGAGACTTGCACCGGAATTTTTGCAACCTGAATCTGCCCCGATTCAGTGGAACCACAGATCCTGATGAGACAGAAAATTGGCTCAAGGAGATTGAGCGTATCTTCCGCGTTATGCAATGCGCAGATGGTGATAAGCTACTGTTAGCAACATTCCAGCTAGAAAGGGACGCCCGTGCGTGGTGGGAGTCCGTTGAAGCTACACGGGCCGATGCACAATTCAACTGGGAAGAGTTCAAGGACCACTTCAACTCCAAGTACTTTTCCGAAAGAGTCCAAGAAAGGAAGGCATCTGAATTTGCTACGTTGAAACAAAGGAGCCTGACTGTTGCTGAGTATGAGGCTCAGTTTTTCCAATTGTCGCGCTATGCCATCACCTGGTAGGCACGGAGAGAATGAAGGCGAAGAGGTTCCTAAATAGGCTCAGGCCCGCTTACATCACACAGTTGGCACCCATGGATATTCAGACCTATCTAGAGATGGTCAAAAGGGCACAGCTACTAGAGGATGCGACCGATCTCACTGATCGCATCAAGGGTAAAATCGTAAAGAAGGAACAGACATCCGGAGCACCGAGCAAGCCCTCTAATGGCAAGAAAAGGCCATTAAGTATCACTGACGGGCCAAGCCAGGAGCGAAAGCCCAAAGTCCCCACCCCTACTACTCCGAACAACAAACCCCGATGCAAGCACTATGACAAGCTAGGTCACACGGCAGAAGAGTGCTGGAGGAAGGCAAGTGCATGCCTTCGCTACGGGAGTCGAGACCATCGTATTCCCGAATGCCCCCTGCTGAAAGAAAATGAGAAGCGTCCGATGGGACCAAAGAAGCCATGCAGACTTCAGGCACTACATGAAGTTGAGACCACCGAGGAAGGTGGAGTGGTGGACAGTACACTATCTGTCTTTTCTCAATCAGTATTTGCTTTGTTTGATACTGGTGCGACACATTCATTTATATCATAATCATTTGCTGATACATTAACTGAAAAACCTGCATCTATGGAATTTGAACTACCTGTCACGACACCACTTGGGGAAAAGGCTCAATTGAATAAGTATTTTCCATTAGCTGATGTTAAGATTGGGGAACTCAATCTTAGAGCAGACCTGATCTGTATGCCCATGGAGGGCTACGATGTAATTCTGGGAGCCGATTGTCTATCCACGTATGGGGCTATCGTGGATTGTAAAAGAGGGAAGATTTCTTTTAGTGAATTCCCTAAATTGACCTTTACGGGACGTAGACACAAGAGGCACTTGTCTCTCGTCTCTGCCATCAAAGCACAGAACATGATAAGAAAGCTCTGTGTGGCATTTCTTACCGCAATTGTTGTTGAAAAGAAAGCAATTAAAATATTAGACATTCATATAGTGCAAGAATATCCCGATGTGTTTCCCGATGAGCTGTCAGGTATTCCACCAGAGAGAGATGTGAATTTCTTAATTGATCTCATACCTGGAGCCGCACCGGTTTCACGCCAACCCTACAGGATGTCCCCGCTGAATTGAAAGAGTTGAAAGAGCAATTGATGGAACTGTTGGAAAAGGGATTTATCCGACCAAGTACTTCTCCTTGGGGAGCACCAGTGTTGTTCGTCAAGAAGAAGGACGGATCCATGAGATTATGCATTGACTACAAGCAGTTAAATAATCTAACTATCAATAACAAGTACCCTCTGCCACGTGTTGATGAATTATTTGATCAGATATCAGGAGCTAAATATTTTTCTAAGATTGACCTTAGATCGGGATATCATCAGATAAGGATTAAAAATGCAGACATATACAAGATGGCTTTCAGGAGCAGGTACGGTCATTACGAATTTGTAGTCATGCCTTTTGGACTAACCAATGCTCCTGCAGCTTTTATGCAACTAATGAACATCATCTATCGGCCCTACCTCGACAAGTTCGTCGTGGTCTTTATTGATGATATCTCATATACTCGAAGAGCATGAGGAGCATCTGAGGATCGCTCTGCAAATCTTGCGGGACAACCAACTCTATGCCAAATTGAGCAAGTGTGAATTCTGGCTCGAGGAGGTGTCATTCCTAGGCCATGTTATTTCCAAGGATGGTATCGCTGTCGATCCTTCCAAGGTAGAGGCCGTGCTCAACTGGGAAAGGCCGATAACTGTCACAGAGATAAGAAGCTTTCTTGGACTGGCTGGATACTACAGACGGTTCATAAAAGACTTCTCCAAGATAGTTGTACCTCTTACGCGTCTTATCCGGAAAGAGAACCCATATGTCTGGAGCAAGGAGTGCGAGAAGAGCTTCCAGACACTCAAGCAACTGTTGACTTCTGCACTTGTCCTCACATTACCAGTCGAGGGCGCAGGATTTTCAGTCTACACTATTGCATCTGGAATCGGTCTAGGCTGCGTGTTAATGCAGAATGAGAAGGTGATAGCATATTCTTCAAGGCAGTTAAAGCCACATGAAGTTAATTATCCTGTCCACGACTTAGAGCTAGCCGCGGTGGTATTTGCACTCAAGATCTGGAGGCATTATCTCTATGGTGAGCAATTTATTGTCTACTCTGACCACAAGAGCCTGAAGTACCTATTTTCTCAGAAGGAGCTTAATATGAGACAAAGGAGATGGCTGGAGTACTTGAAGGAATTTGATTTCAACATTCAATATCACCCAGGCAAAGGTAATGCAGTAGCTGATGCACTTAGTAGAAAGCCAGTAGCTTCTTTATCTTGTCTAGTCATAGGCGAGATGCAATTGTTAGAACAACTTGCCAGTCTGGACCTGAACATTGAAAAGAGAAGTGATAAGATGATAGTGGCTAATCTTAGAGCTCAACCTGACATTTTTGTCGAGATTCGAGAGCAACAGGCAAATGATCCATTCCTAGTCAGAGTCAGGGAGACCATAGCTGACAAGCCGGATTTCTCCATCGCTGAGGATGGAAGAATATTATTCCACGCCAGGACTTGTGTGCCTGACAATGAAGAATTGAAGAGAAATTGATGGATGAAGCCCACAAGACCAAGTACACCATTCACCCAGGCGCAACCAAGATGTACAAGGCATGAAAAGGTCATTTGGTGGCCAAACATGAAGCGTGAGGTGGCTGAGCATGCCGCACACTGCCTCACATGTCAACAGGTAAAAGCGGAACACCGCCGTCCTGCGGGGTACTTAGACCCCTAGACATACCTGAATGGAAGTGGGAAAGCATCGGAATGGATTTCATCATGGGTTTACCCCGAACTCGTGGTGGACTTGATGTTATCTGGGTCATGTGGCCGTTTGACTAAGTCCGCACATTTCCATGCCATTAAGAGCACCTGGAGTGTCGATGTGTTAGCAGCCCTCTATGTAAAAGAGATAGTAAGATTGCATGGAGTCCCCGTATCCGTTGTCTCAGATAGTGATTTCAGATTCACTTCTAGATTGTGGAAGGGACTTCAGACGGCAATGGGAACCAAGTTAAATTTCAGCACTACTTTTCACCCACAGACGGATGGGCAGACTGAAAGGACAAATCAGATAGTAGAAGACATGCTTTGTGCTTGCACTATAGATTTTGAAGGATATTGGAATGAGCAGTTATCCTTTATTGAATTCGCCTACAACAACAACTATCAGGCAAGCATTAAGATGGCACCATTTGAAGCACTGTACGGAAGGAGCTGTAGATCGCCAGTATGTTGGAATGAAGTAGGTGAGCAGCAATGGCTAGGACCAGACATGGTGCAGAACACCAGTAGGGATATACAGATTATCAGAGACAGGATTAAGATAGCCCAGTCCAGGCAGAAAAGTTATGCAAACAAGAGAAGAAGGGACTTAGAGTTTCAGACCGGAGATCATGTGATGCTGAAGGTATCCCCAACCCGAGGATTTCAAAGGTTTGGGATGAAAGGCAAGCTGAGACCGAGATTCATAGGTCCATTTGAAGTGTTGGATAGAGTTGGCGAGGTGGCGTACCGACTAGCACTACCTCCCCAGTTCTCCACCGTACATAATGTTTTCCATGTGTCAATGCTGAGGAAGTATGTGTATGATCGTCACACAATCAGCTATGATGTCATTATTTTGAACAAAGATATGACCTATGAAGAGTGGCCAGTGAAGATTTTGGACAAGAAGATGCAACAGCTTCAGAATCGATCTATACCTGTGGTTAAAATATTGTGGAGAAATCACGAAGTTGAAGAGGCCACGTGGGAGCCCGAAGCAACCATGCGACGTAATTATCTGGAGTTATTCAGTAAGTCACTCTTCCTCTCACGACCATATGAATTTGGGGACCAAATTCTTTTAAGAGGGGGAGGATGTAGTACCCTTGATTTTTTTTAAAATCCAAATAAAATAGATTTTTATTAATAAATGAGTTAAATACATTTAATTGAAAAAAAAGAATAAATAGAATAAAAGGAAATTAAAGCAATACCCATTAAGCTAAATTAGAAATGAGTTGTATTAATGGTACTAACATGAAATATTAGGCCCAATTGTGGAGAGCCCATCATGAGATGGGAGCTAATTATGTCAAATTCGGATTTAAAATAAAGGTAATTAATAAAAGGGGTTAAATAATTACTAAATAGCTCAAAATCGATCTTAAAAAAAACCTACTATTACCCTAACTCTTGACCCACGAAATTAACCTCTCTCCCATCCAAAGAAGGAGATAATTGCAAGGAGGGGAGATGATAATTATGAAAAAATTGGATTTAATAGGAAAGGAAGAGTTTTTAGAAGGGAGGACTCTTGTAGCAAGACATACACACCCCAATTCGACCCTATCACCCCATAGTTCGCTTCTGGAGTTCTGGGAGATGAAGGCAAAGGCTGGAGGACGAAGGAGCAAGGAGAGAAGGCTTGGATCAAAGGGGGAATTGCTCTTCCTCATCACCAAACTTAGGGTTTTCTTTACTGTAACGAAAGGTAGGAAATCTCTTAAGTCAAATTCATGTAAAAATTACCCTAGGTCGACTTCATGATCCCTTGCAAAAACCCTCTAGTTTTGCTTTATTTTGATCTCCCATGAAGGAGAATTAATTCCTTGAAATCCTGTCATATCTATGTACCTGAACCTTCATGTTTGCTCTCAAACCCTGTACATACTTGATTCCATACCATGTAAAAATTCTCATAAATACTACATCATGTTAGCTTTTAAACGCCTCTGATTTCCCTAATTTTCATCATGTATCCTTGGCTAATTAATTCATTGATCCATGACTGCGCATGTTTAGGTCACTGAAATGTAACCTAATCAAAGCATGCCTAAACCTTGTGTATTTTCGAATTAATCATGCCTGTTGGTAGATCTATGAGTCTACTTCCATTTAAAACTAGTTTCATGCATTTTGGATCACTGTGTGTTTTTATATCGAATTTTGAATAGTCATGTATCATGTAGACCCACCTGGAAAAAGGGCAAAACACCTTTTCTGGGGCTCAGGCCACTCCCTGAGATCGCGACGGCCCGATCCGCCCCGACCTCAGAGGGGGTCACGACATCAGGACCCGTCACGATCTGAATGCGATAGGTCGACTGGTCGCGACCTGCCCGCCGGTTCACCCCCAGCGCCGGTTCGACTGAACGCGACATGCGTGGGTGTCGCGATGGCCTTAACGCGACAGCCCTATGGGTCGTGACCTGATTGCGGCCTTTAAGCCATCGTGACTGACAAGCTGAACGTACCGGTTAGCCCTGTCGCGACCTAAACAGGACAGAGGCCGACATCGCGACCTCAGTAATACGATCAGAATATAAGGTTTGCTGATATAACCCTGTCTTTATGACATTTTGACCCTGTTTAAGTGCTAACATGTTAGATAATAACATGTTAATTAATAATGAGTATTAATTACATGAAAATTATTAATTTAAAAGCTATATGCACAACTATACATGTTCTCTTGATTTCGTACACTTGCACACACATAACCTTCATGCTTGCCATTTGACCACAAATAAATTATTCAATAATGTATCTGGTAATTTAGCAAAATAAATGACTAAATTCCCTATTTTAATTAATGACATTTGTCTTTGTTTTACTCGTGCGTTTTGTACACCGTTACTGTTTCCCTCCTCCTTCGAGCACTCGAGGCACGACGGACCAGTTTCTACACACTCTCTCTTGACTTGGACCACCTCTCCATCGTGAATACTCTCGACTGGGCCAGGGACTCCTTGTCAAGGCCTCCGAAAGTCTTCTTGGTTTTGGCGCACGTCCTTAGCTGATGAGCTGGTTGTACCTTAAAACCCGTTACACCTTAGGGATCAGTACGATCCATGGCCTTAGTGTGATCTCTCCTTATCTTGTGATCACACCGGACCATCTAGTCTGTGTTCATAGCATGGCTAGGGGTGGTGGTGATTTCTACCGGACTGCCGGCCCACGAGGGTGTGCCGTGCAATTGTGACTATCGTTGTTTCTCATGTTTTACGATTGTCCCTATCTCGTATACTATCTATATCTCTCATCTGTTCACGTTCTCTCTACTCTCTCGTCTAGTTCGTCTACTATTCTCATCTATTTCTTGGTACTCTATTAGCCATTCTTGTGATTGTTTAAGATAAAGAAATGACTAATGCCAGCGCAATGGGGCCCGATCTGGTCCTGGGAGGAGCCCCCGAAAAGTGCTAGTGCCCATGGGAGTTAAAATGATCAAGGGTGTGTACGACATGCATCTAGCCCCATTATACTATCAAGATTAATCTATGACAATCAAAGTGCTATCTATACCAGTGAAATCGTTATCGTTACTAGTGCCCGTTGTGCAATTTACATGCTATATCGTTACATGGCCATTCTAGTATCGTTCTCATTGTGCTATTTTTCCCTATGCCAGATGCTATTGTTCTCTCGTTATCGTTACTTGATCTACATGACTATTCTATCTAGTTATCCTACCTTAAGACATTAGTTATCTAAACCATGCTTGTTCTCATGAGATATTAAGTCCTACTGGGCGTTATTCACTCATCTGCGTATTTATTAATGTGTTTTAGGTGAGTCGGATGGATACCACACTCAGGAGGATGAGAGTAAGGAGGAGGCTCAGGAGTGACCGTTTTTAGCAACCCGTGCTTTAGTAGTTAGTTAGTATAGAATGAGTCAGATAGTTATGATGCATTAGTTTGGTTTTCAATAAAGTACTCTGGGCCCTAGTTTTGGCTATGATACGTTGATGTAATAGTTAGTCCATGAAGTTGATGAGATATTAGTGATGGTAATGAAGTTTGGTGGATTATTAATGAAATTTGAGTTTCTTTGGTATTATTCCATTTGTGCAATGGTTTGTTATTTATTTCTTGCTCAGTACTATTTAATAACTGTAATTCCGCTCCGATATTCCGCGTTGGGGCGTTACACTATGACTCTTCCACAAAGCTGTGTGGGCTCTCATCATTGCTGGGACTTCATCGTCTGCCAGGGGCCATTTGGATGTCGTGGCACTATCTCTTGCCCCTCCTATGAGAAGTTCCTCAATGGTTTGGTTCTTTGAGCACCCAACTCAAACCGGGAACTCGATTTAGATTTCGTCAATTCTTGCATGTCACTCTCACCACTCTGGTCGTGTAGGACCAATTGGCACGCCGATCGGATCTGTATTTCACATTTTGGACCCCAACTTGGTATTTTACTATCTTTATACTAAGTTATTTTGGAAATTGTTTGTTTGAGCCCCGAGCTGAAATTGGGAATCCAATTTTGATTCCATCAATTCTCACATGTCACTCTCACCACCCCAGTCATATCGAACCAATCGACACATCGATCGGATCTATATTTCACATTTTGGACTCCTAGCTTGGTATTTTGCATTCTTTATATTAAGTCAATTCGACAATTGGTTCTTTGAGTGCCGAGCTCAAATAGGGAATCCGATTAGGATTTTGTCAATTCTTACACATCACTCTCACCACCTCGGTCGTGTATGACCAATCGACACTCCGATCGAATCTGTATTCATATTTGGAACCCCCTAACTTCGTATTTTGCTCTCTTTATACTAAGTCAATTCGACAATTAGATCTTTGAGCGTCGAGCTCAAATCAAAAATCTGGTTTGGATTCCATCAATTCTCGCATGTCACTCTCACCACCCTAGTTGTGTAGGACCAATCGACATGCTGATCTAATTTATGTTTCACATTTTGGACCACTAACTTGGTATTTTGCTTTCTTTAGCACGCAAGCAAATTATGTGACATAAAAAATTTATACAAATACTAACCTGAGGAGCCTGTGCTGCAGTCGAGGCTGGTGGTTGAGTCAAAATCCCAGCCTCAGTGAGGAGGGCTGTGATCGCCTGTGTAATGTGCACCTCGACCACTTGTGTAATGCGCGTCTTGATCCCCTGTATCCCCTCTCGGAGTGCATCTCTAATGTCACTAGGAGTAGCATTGGTGTCTGTGGTGGGTACCTTAAACACTTCTAGGCCTGGGCTTGAACTCGCGCAAGAAGACATCACTGCACTCGTGTCTAGGCTATCCCCAAAATCGAACAGTCGCCCCTTCTTTGGTAGACCAGCTGCCACCACCCACGCTTGAGGATCTAATTGTGGCTACCGCATGCCCTCCCTTTACCTCTCTATCATCTGCCTGTCATAAGACTCCTGCATAAAGAATTAAACATATCATAAATTTCATATAATTATTAAGGTAATAAATTAAAACAATGGAATGCATATGTAAAATTACCGCTATTGAGTGAGCTCTCTCTCTCTCTCTCTGACGAACACATCAGTCCCCTTTCTCTTATGGGTTCTGTCAAATACCTTGCAGAATGATGGGGGATGTTGGAACTCCTGGGTCTGTTTACAATTCATAGAAAATAAATAAGGATATATATTAATAAAATATTAATCAATTAGAATATTACATACCATTTTATCTTTGTGGATTGCAAATGACACAGACCCACTCGTATGCAAATTATTTTCTGGTTGCGCGGCCCGATTTGCTCTTGCTTTTTAGGATTTGTTTACCCACTCTGGCAAAACCCATCTGTCATACAGAAAGTTCCAATAATCCCTCCTCTTCAAAGATGGGGCAAACTCCTTCCATCGGGCCCGATTATTGCCATCAGAAAGTTTGTGGGCCCTATCCCTAGCCTCCCACACAGTTTTTTCGAAATTTTTTGTGTGCCAAAGCATCCTGTTGGGTTTTAATTCTAATGTTTATAATAACATGTTTTTAATGATGAACAATCTTAATTGAGGTTTGATACATGACAAATAACTTGATGCGATATTTGGTCTTTCATGTATTCATAATATCTCACTATACATGTTTGATCATGCAGGTATGAATGCATACAACCAAGCTATCACAAAACAAGAGAAACAGATCACAAAAGCACTGAAATCTGTCACCTGTCGACAGACTCCAAGGTGCCTGTCGACAGATGTGAACAGGCAGAAAACACCAAGTTCAGGAAACAGCCATCTGTCGACAGATGCCCAGTCGGCTGTCGACAGATGCACTCAGGAAACTGCCAACCGAAATCCCAGACTTCTGTGTTTTGCAAAACTGTTGCTATCTGTCGACAGATGATCAAGGCCTGTCGACAGACGTAGAGAATCTTCAGATATAGAAATCTTCCAAGTTACCAAAGATGGTGTTTCCAACTCCCACGTCTCTCCATATGTAAACACCACTATATAAGCAACTATTTTGAAGCAAATCTCGTACAGAAGCAGCCACCACCAAAACCCTAAAGCAAGTCCAAGACCAAGAGGTGTAGTTGCTGCTCTGCTTCAACCTGCTGCTCAGAGATAGAAAGATCCATTGATCCAGCAGTACTGAAGATAGAACATCGTGGATTCAAGCTTCGCCATCGATCTGAAGCCATCAAGACAAAGTTTGAACTCCATCCAGACGTTCCCAAGAGAGTTCTCAATCAGGATTCATCCCTTCCACTCAGAACTCTTTCTACTTTCTTTCTTCTATCATATGTGTATGTGTGGGTGTGTCTCAAGCAGCCCTTGTGCTTGATTCATGTGTGTGTGTTGTTCTGATCGTGGGTGCACATCAGATAACACGTGTGTGTGAGTTGTAGTCACCGAACTAGCTCGTAAGCAATTTGCTCTGCGTGTGTGTGTGGACCGTGGACGTAGGATACAAAAGTTGTGTACTCCGAACCACGGAAATCTTCGTATCTTGTGGTTTGAACGTTTCTACGTTAGATGTTTGATAGGCATGTTGTCTCTACACACGTTAGATAGATTACTCTTTCATCTACAGATCACCAACACACATCTAAGCCTTACTTTGATTCTATTGCAAATTCAGAAAGTATGTGTTGTGATTAAAAGGGTTGTATTAAATTTTAATAGACAGTAATCTATTCAACCCCCCCCCCCCCTTCTAGATTACCATATATGGAATTCCGCAACCTTTCAATTGGTATCAGAGTCGAGTTTCTCCGATTTACTGTTTTACTTGCTTGATCTTACGATCAGGAGATTCACGGTCTAATGGAATCTAACAAGGGGTACATGGCCGAGGGACACTCAGTGACCAGGCCACCCTTCTTTGATGGCACTGACTATCCATATTGGAAAAATCGTATGCATGTGTTTCTGAGAGCACAAAACTACAAATTGTGGAAAATAGTCAGCAAAGGAGCATACTCCCTACCTCAGGACGAAGATACTTGGACCAAGGACTGGATCGCAAAGGGGACACTCAATTGGAGCTCCCTTAACATGATGCAGTGTGCGGTCCACCCCAAGGAATACTCAAGAGTCTCCACGTGCACCTCAGCAAAAGAGATGTGGGACAAACTTGAGTTGATCTACGAAGGTACATCTCAGGTAAGGGAATCCAAGGTAAGTATGTTGGTTTCAGAATATGAAATGTTTAAAATGAATAATGATGAAACCATCTCTGACATGTTTGCAAGATTCATGCTTATTATAAATAGTCTAAAGGGTCTTAAGAAAGAATACTCAGAGAGTGATTTGGTGAGGAAGATACTTCGGTCTCTTCCATCCTCATGGAACACCAAAGCCACTGTCATTGAGGATTCTAAAGATCTCTCTATAATGAAAGTGGATGAATTGATTGGTTCTCTAATGACCTATGAACTCAATGTTAAAAGAAAGGAACTGAAGAGAACCCAAGAAAGTCTATTGCCTTAAAAGTATCCAAGAAAAATTCTTCAGGTTCCAAAAGGATGCTCAATAGGAAAACAATGAGTCTGAAACCTCTAGTGATAGTGAGAATGATGAGCTGGCCATGCTCACTAGACAGTTCAAAAAATTTCTGAAATTTAAAAGGAGAGGTTCAGGTAACTCTAAAACTTTCCAAAAGAAAGATTTTGCAAATAGATTTGATTCCACTAACAAAAAATCTAATGTTGTTTGTTATGAGTGCAAGAAGCAAGGGCGCATGAGAGGAGAGTGCCCTGAGCTCAAGAAAAAACTGAAGAAAGACAAATTCACCTTCAAGAAAGCCAAGGCAATGATGGCCACTTGGAGCGATTAAGACGAAGATGAAAACAATCAAGCTACCTCGGGAGATGATGAAGTTCAGTGTCTCATGGCACGAAGTGATGACTCCAACGAGGTAAACTCTTCCTTTGAAACTTATTCTATTAATGAATGGGAAGAAGCTTACACTGTCTTATTTGAAAAATTCTGTGAATTTAAGTCTGAAAATAAAGCACTCAAGAAGAAAATCAATTCCCTTATTCATGAAACTAACAATAATGAACAGATTCAATCCTTGAATAAGGAAATTGAAATGATGAAAATTGATGAACAAACACACAGTGAGGAAATGGATAGCATGAAACTTAAACTCCAAGAAGTTCAAAAGGAAAAAGATGATCTAATGAACTCCCTTGAGTCTATTCAAAGTGAGCATGAAGAGCTAACAGAAAAATTGAAAAGAGCTGAAATAGAGATAAAAGGAAAATCTGAAGCCCTTACTACTATGGTAAAGGGAAAACAGAATCTAGACGCAATTTTAGGATTCAATGTTTTGTTGCAAGGCATGGGATAGAGTATCAACCAGTAAAACAAAAAGAAATTGGCAAAAATCTGTTAACCTCTTTCATTGATCCTAGTCTATGTTCAAGCAAACAAAACCATTCAAAGAACAAGAAAAATCAAACCAAGGGTAAGAAACAGGAACCTAAAGTCACTAAGTTTGTTGCAAGTCAAAGTAAAGAATTTGCCACAGACCCCAAACAGGGCTGTCGACAGGACAAACTTCAAGCTCCCAAAGCTAGACTAACAAGGCAACAAAATAGAAAAATGCCTATGCATGCTCCAAAGAACATCAAGCCCACTGTTGTCAACAAACCATCATCATGCAAAATCTGTAAGAAAGTTGGGCACAATGAAGAACAATGCTGGAACAATCCAAATAAACAAAAATTCAAACAAGTTTGGATTCCGAAGTATTTACTGTTTGGCATGAATGATACATTGGCACCCAAAGTAATTTGGGTACCAAAATCTCTTGTCTAATCCACATGTGCAGGAATGCCTAGCAGCCCACAATCAAAACAAATGGTACTTGGATAGCGGCTGCTCGAGGCACATGACGGGCGACAAAGGAAAATTCTATTTGCTCGTGGAAAAAGATGGAGGTCAAGTCATTTTCGGAGGCAACAATAAAGGCCAGATTATCGGCTCAGGTAAGCTTGGTAAGTATGCCTCTAACTCAATAGACAATGTATTGCTTGTTGATGGCCTTCATCATAATTTTCTTAGCATAAGTCAACTGTGTGATAAGGGTCATAAAATTATCTTTGAATCTAATTCATGTCAAATTCTTGATAAGGAAACGGGAAGTCTGAAATTTTATGGACAAAGAATAAATAACATCTATATGGTTGATTTAGATGATCCAGAAAATGATAATTTGTGTCTTGTAGCAAACAAACAGGATGAGCTTACATTGTGGCATCGTAGGCTTGGTCATGCAAGTTATAATGTGTTGCACAAGATCATGAGGCTCAAATTGGTAAGTGGACTTCTTGAAATTCCTTTTAACAAGAATGAAAATTTATGTGATGCATGTGCACAGGGAAAACAAACCCGGAAATCCTTCAAATCAAAAGCACCGGTGAGTACTTCTAAATCCTATGAACTGTTGCACATGGACCTATTTGGACCTACGAGAACATTAAGTCTCAATGGCAAACGATATGGTTTTGTCATTATAGATGATTTTTCTAGGTTCACTTGGGTGAAATTTCTGGCTCACAAGAATGAAGCAATGAAAGTATTTGAAGAATTTTTCAATAAGATTGAGCATGGAAATGTCAACAAAATATGCTCCACCGCACTGATCATGGGGGAGAGTTTGACAACAACTCCTTTGCTAATTTCTGCAGAAACCAAGGGATAGAACACTTGTTCTCCTCCCCAAGAATTCCAGAGCAAAATGGGGTTGTGGAGAGAAAGAACAGAATTTTGGTAGAGATGGCTTGCACCCTTCTGGTTGAAAGTCAACTTGCAAGGACGTTTTGGGCAGAAGCGGTGAACACATCCTGCTACATACTCAATAGAGCCATGGTAAGACCTGTCATAAAGAAAACCCCCTATCAACTCCTGAAAGGTAAGAAACCTAGTATTGGGTATTTCAGAGTTTTTGGCTCAAAAGTATTCATACATAACAATGATAAAGTTGATTTGGATAAGTTTGAAGCCAAAAGTGATCAAGGTATTCTTCTTGGATATTCAGAACACTCTAGAGCTTATAGGGTGTTTAATCTTAAAACTCACAAAGTGGAAGAAACTCCACATGTTGTTTTTGATGAATCTCAAACCAAGCCTAACATTTCTAATGATTACAGGTTTGAAGATGAAATTGAAGGAACAACACTTGGGGAACTACAAAGAAAAACAAAAGAAAGCTCTAAAGTTGTTTCTAAAACCAAAAGTAGATTTCTTCGTAGGTATGATGATGAGGATGATGGAATACTAATCAAAGAACAAGAAGAAGTACCTGAACAAGACCACAACAAGAAGAACATGATATTGAATCTCCTCAAGCACTTCCTCCTCCAGAACAACCTCCTCAAATGCAAGATCCACCCGGGCCTTCAACAGTCACTAATGTGAGGTACTCTAAAGATCACCCCCTTGAGAATGTGATAGGAGATATAAATGATTCGGTTCAAACTAGATCTCAGATTAATCAAATAGTTGAACATGACCATTTAGCTTTTGTCTCTCAAGTAGAACCAAAAAATGTTGAAGAAGCCTTAAAAGAAAATTCATACCTTTGAATAGTAAATGTTCTGCAACTTTCTTTGTTGATAATAAGGTAAGATTGCAACAATCACTACATGGACATCTAATAACATTCTTTGATCCTGCATTTTCTATGGCAACCTTCAAGAATTCAGCCACCCCACTTAAGTATTCTGGACTGTTACGAGACTTACCAATCCAACTTCTATCCATTTTAAGCTTTACACCTGAATATATAAAATTGTAAACTATTACTCATGTATGAAAATTATATAACTACTTTTGTCAAGTTTATAATAAAGTGAGCCACCACCCAGTCTCGCTGGATCACATATATCAAATTTAATAATAAAGTGAGCCACCACCCAGGCTCGCTGGATCACATATATCAAATTTAATTATAAAGTGAGCCACCACCCAGGCTCGCTGGAACACATATATCAAATTTAAATATAAAGTGAGCCACCACCTAGGCTCGCTAGATCACATATATCAATTTAATTATAAAGTGAGCCACCACCCAGGCTCGCTGGATCACATATATCAAATTTCATTATAAAGTGAGCCACCACCCAGGCCCGCTGGATCACATACCTTTGCAAGATTATAATAATCTCAACTTTGGCTTACAATTAGAAGATAACCACAATGTAATAATATTTCCAATAACCTGAAAATAATGAATCATAATTTTAATTGATATTAATAAAAGTTTGTGATGACAAGCTTAGATTTCACAATCATTTATGATAAGTTAAACATGGATTCTACAACTAACAAGCATATATCAAGACAAGAGAATATCATAAACCTAATAATATTATTTTCTCAAACTATTTACAAATACTTCTAAATAGTGTTAAATGTCTCTTTTAAATAGTGAAATTTTGTGTTATCATAATAATTTTATTTATACAAGTGATGGATCTATAGATCTCATTAATTAAAAAAATTCTTTCCACAAATCAGATTATATTTGTTAGTGTAAAATATCACAAATTTATTAAAACTATTTTCTTTTACCAATTCTATTATTTTTATAGATCGGATGTGAAAGGGGGTGGGGGTTGGAGGAGAGGAGTTTAAGAGAGAGAGAGACAGAGAGAGAGAGAGAGAGAGAGAAAGGAACTAACTTCTGCTGCTTCGGTGGACTGAAGAGCTGGGGAGCTGGGGGTGGGGGAGGACGCATGTGAACAGGGGATTCTGCTGCTTCGGTGGACTGATGGGGGGGGGGGGGGGGGGGGGAGGACGCATGTGAATTTTGCTGCTTCGGTGGACTGATGGGGAGGAGGGAGGGAGTTTAACAGAAAAAAAGAAAATTTAACTATACGTAGGGCTATGGGGGGGGGGGCCCGCCGGGGGGGAGTTTAACAGGAAAAACAAAAACACAAACCTACAAAATCTACTGCTTCGGTGGGATGGGGGGGGGGGGAGTTTAAGAAAAAGAAAAAAAAACATGACATATTGCTTCGCGGGAGGGGGGAGGACATGTGAACGGGCAGGGGAGAAATTTAAGAAAAAACAAAAAAATGGTATACACCTACGTACCTGCTGCTTCGGTGGAGGGACCAAGCGCAGGAGGGCCTGCTGCGGCTTCCCCTGTGCTTGTGGAGCCGGCGCCGGTTGCTGCTCCTCCGTTCTGTGGAAAAAGGGTAAAACAAAGGCGCGCGGGTCGGGGTGGGGGCTGTTAGGGTGGGAAAAAGGTAATCTAAATTATATTTTTTTGTTAATTTATTTGATATTAAATTTTTGGAGGATTAGATGTTATTTCTAATTTAGTAAATAAAAGGCACAATTTCATTACTGTCTTCTATTTATTAGATTTTATAAGACCTAATTTATATTGTGTTAAAGAGAAGATTTAATATGAAGAGAAGACATAATTTTATTTTGCCTTCTAAAATTTAAAATAAAAGTCACATTTAATTTCTGCCTTTTATTTTCTGCCTTTTATAGGTAAGTTTTTAGTAGTGATTGATGCTATGCATGAGGAGCTTGGACAATTTCAGAGAAACAACGTCTGGAGTTTAGTTCCTAAAACCCCTGAAATTTTGTCATAGGTACAAGATGTGTTTTTAGAAACAAACTAAATGAAGAGGGTAAAGTGGTGAGAAATAAAGCTAGACTGGTTGCAAAGGGATATAATCAGGAATTTGGTGTTGACTTCGAAGAATCCTTTGCTTCTGTAGCTAGGCTAGAAGCAGTTAGAATCTTGCGAGCATATGCATGGAGAAAAAGATCAAAGTAGAAGAAACAATGATGGTGGAATATTGTAAATTTTGCGACAAGCCTGGACATAGAGCAGAAGAGTGCTGGAAGAAGGCAGGAGCTTGCCTGCGATGTGGGAGTCGCGACCACCGCCTTCCCAACTGTCCCATTCTAAAAGACCAAGCTGGAAGGAACCAGGGAGTGGTAAAGCGTCAAGGATGTGTGAATGCAATGACGCAAGTGGAGTTTCCGGAAGGAGGTATGATTGTTAAACCCCTAGATTAATCTTATGATGTTTTCTCGTAAGTACATTTCTAAGTGGGGGAGATCATTAAGGAGAAATGAAAAGGAATAATCTAGTAGTTATACCATAATTCATCTGGTGGATTAAGATGGAGTTATAACAACCGTGAAAGAAAAACAGGAGTGGAAGGAACCAAATGAATGATATGGGCGGCCACAGGTGTAGATGTTGGACTAGCATATACGATGCGGAAACAAGTTAGTGGAATTAATCTGAAATGACCTCAAGGGTCATAACTATCAAAAGACAGTTAATGATCTATGAATTTGGGGACCAAATTCTCTTAAGTGGGGAGAGTGTAGCACCCCGGAAAATTTTAATTACATAAAAATTTAAATAAATGGAAATAAATAATTTCCATAATATTGGATTATTAAAACATACGTACCATTATCGTATGTGCTAAAACACATCGGACAATTCTGTAAAAACTATAAATCAACCCCACACATTATTCCTAAATGTTCCACAAAGAAATTGATGCCAAGAAAAATCGGATTAGCCAAGTTTAAAGTGTTTCGCGACTTATTATCGTAATTCATGAATAAGTCGAAAAATCATTATCACACGTACTTGGATGAGTCGGAAAATTAAATAAAAATCATATATGGACTTCAAATAATATCCTTTAATGACCCATCAAGAAATTTGGGTCAATAGAAATCATTTGGATTAGGTTTAAGAGTTATTGTGACCGATTATCCAAATTAGGAAACAAGTTGGAAAACCGTTAACACGAAAATACGATGCAACCATAAATAAATAAAAATGTTTGGGAGACTTCCAACATTATATATTGATGACCCATTATTATAATGGGCTAATGGACAACATTGGCCCAAAATTAAATAAAGCTAGAAAATGCATGGAAATTCGTAACTCTAAATAGGCTGAAATTAGAAAGAAGTAATTATAGTTGAATTGGGAAGAGATCTTGCATTCTTGGCAACCCAATTCGTGCTTAACTATGGTGGGATGTTTCCTAAAGCCTCACACACTCTAATGGAAAAGAAATCCTCAAAATAGGAAACTAATATGTCAAACCGCAACCTAGCTTTCCTTGTTACAATAGGACTCCTAAACACCTTGTTGCTTAAATACTCTTCACCCAAACCCTAGGGACGAGTTTAGAACTTGTTGGGGTCGTGTGGAGGAGCTCTTGGTGGCTGGGGAGCTGTGGATCAACCACAAGAAGCTCATCTTCTTCCCCCGTTCGTCTGGTACGACCTGCACAACTGTCCACTTGAAGTCGATAGAAGGTAGGCCAAACCTAACCAAACCTTGCAAGGCTTACATCCTGGAAAGAGGGTTGAGTCTACGTTCTAACCCAAGTGGAATGCCCAAATTCCATGTAGTATACACGGAGCAGTAAGCGTTCTTCTCCAAGTGGTCTGAACACGGGTTTTCTGGAAAAATGAGACTTCTTCACCCCAGAAGGTAGGATTTCTTGGCCAAACCTTAACTTATCCTATACCAATGTGTAGATCATCAAGTTAACTTTGTTTCCCACTGGTTTCATCGAATTTCATTGAGTAGATTTTGAACTATAAGCGTTTTGCCAAAGTCGCGCACTGTTAGGGCTTTTCCCGTTCTTTGTATGTTGCATGGGATTCAAGACCGAATTAGAGTAAACTCATGACATAAAGTTATTCTACTAGTTGTCCTCGCAGGTTTTGTGTTGAACATTTTGTCTAAATCTCATTAGTTAGAGAGTTATAAGCATGGTAAGAGGGTTGCTGCATGAAACTACGTCTTTAGGTTACACTTGTCTTCTACGTTGAGTTTGACTTGATTAAAGCCTGTCAAAACCCTCATTATTTTCTAATACCGATTTACTGAAAGTACCCTTCATGTCTAGGACAGTTTAAAACTAGTTTCGTTATTTTTCATACCCTGTACAAATTGTTCTCTATTTTAGAAGCACCTTGTGTCAATATAAGGCAGTTCTGGACCGCAATCCAAGAACATGTCCTTTCTCTGTAGACGCCAGGCACGGACCCTGTGAACGCGACGGCCCGATAGGCCGCGTTCAAAGGCCATCGCGACAGAGCGCACTGTCGCGATGGATCGCGACCGACATGTCGTCGCGATTTGCCTGCTTGTTCTATCATGCCTGTCGCGACTTGTACAAAGCACTATCATGTTCTGTTCCCGACCCGTTGCGACCCTTACTGGGGTGTCGCGACCTGACCCCGGGCCTGAAAGCCCTGTCGCCTTCTTCATAAGCACCCGTCGCGATCTGCCTGCCTGATCTGACAAGCCTGTCGCGGTCCTTACAAGGCACTGTCGCTTTTTGATCTGGCCCCGTCGCACCCTTACTGGTGTCCATCGCGATCTCAGGATTTTTACATGAAACCACATGTTTTCTTGCAAATCTTACCGCATATATCCGAGGTCTGTTTAACATGATATTTATCGTGTAAGTTGCATGTCTTGGGTCCGATCATTACATGATGTCTACTTAATGGCTTAAAAGTGTTAACCCATTTAAAAGCTTTAAGTACACGAACATTATTGTAATTGCTTTCTTAATGACGTGACTATTCATGACTGTTGATTAACTCTTTGACTGTTCTAGCTTCTTAAAATGATGAATTGTTATCTTAAAATCCTGCAATCCATGTTTCGTTAAGTGTATAGTTTCATTGCATCCTATCGTATTAAGTGTTTCTCCGCGAGTTCGAGACCGATGGATTGTGAATTGACACGCGTACCTCACTACACACTTGCACTGTTAGGCAGCCCTTTCTTGGGAATTGGGAACTCTCTACCGGTCATTCCGAATCGGTAGACTAGCGACCTTTTCTCCAAGGCCTCCATAAATCTCTTCTGACCATGGATTCCCACATAGCCGACGAGTTAGTTGTACCATTGAAGTTCCCTGAAGATAGCGTGCACTTCCTCTCTCATCTTGTTCTCGTGAATGTGATTTACAATCTAGACTAAAGCCATTAATGCAAAGATTGAACTAAAATATAAATCGTACCGTTATGCTACCAATTTATCTCTTGACCATTGTTATCATGAAATCATGTTCAATTACTTATTACTTGTTCCCATCATCATCATGAACATGACATTACACATGCTTACTTATTGAATCTCTCATTGGCCATATTAATGACTGTGGGTATCTACATTTAAAATTTTACATGAGATGCTGACAGGGCACGGCGTGTGTCCAAGGGCTCCAATCTAGCCGCAATGACGGCGAGTCATAGATATACTGTTAACCATGGGGTATAATGATTACTGTTTGCATCTGCGCTGGGAGTCTTGCTTGCTTGTTGAATGATAGATACAATAACCACATACACGTGTCCTGGTGTACATTCTTGATGGATCTTTTCTTGGTGTACATTAGTGTCTACGTGCTTGATTAGTGTTATATGATCGTGCTCGTGCATTCTTGCTTGCTTGCTTGCGTGATATGGCCATCCTGCATTTATTGCAATTAGTGATATCTTGCGTTCTTGACATCAAGTGAAATCTTGTGTGCTTGTACAAAGTGATCTATTGCTAGTTCTATCTTGTCATCTCGTTCTAATCTCATCCTATCATGATCACTCTATCTAGCTTGTTTCATGTATCGTGTTTTAATGAGTTTATTCGTACATGCATATCATGACATTCATCGTGCTTACCTAGTTCTAAATTGCTAATCACTTATATCATTGCCCGCACATTGAGATATAAATCCTACTGGGCTAGTTTGCTCATCCCCTACTTTTACCCAATCTAGGTGACTATGAAGTTCAAGTGAAAGAGCAAGTTGAGGATGGGAATGCATCCGAGTGATGAGCGTTCCAATTATGAGTCTATCTATAGCTGGTTTATTTTGAGTGTTAGAACAATGTAGTAGGAAGTGAGGTATTATGTACTTTTGTTTTTATTGAGTCTTAGTCATGTATTAGTTTATGTGAGACAAATATGAGATTTGAATACAATTTCCATTAACTTCAAATTTGGGCCCTATGATGATGTATGTTGTTATACATTTAGTGCGTGCTAGGTAGAGGATTATTTGCCGACTGTTCACGAGTCGAATTATCGACTCGAATTCTTCGAACTAATCTGCGCTGCGTAATCCTCGGGACGTGACAGGTTAATGGTATCAGAGCCTAGGAATACCAAATAGGATATATGTCTCAGGAATAGGAGATACCTATGGAACCTAGGTCATGGAAATTAAATACAGTACCTGGTGAGAATGGGTAGAGACTGGGAATATGATAGAAAGAATTAAACACTTCTACCCATTGACTCTTATAATGTATCTAGAGACATTAATAGGTTTCCATCCTTTCCTCAGGAACCTTCATAACTCTTACACTCAACTGCAATAACTCGTAATGAATGACAAGCTATGCAAGAAACCGTGGCTGGGTTGACCCAGGCATTACAAAATGTAGTACAGGCTGGAAATCAGGCAGCCACTACAAGGAATGGAGCCGGTGATCTGCACCAGAATTTTAGGAGTTTAAACCCTCCTCGTTCTCTGGATCCCCTGACCCAGACGAAGCAGAAAATTGGCAGGAAGAAATAGAAAGGATCTTCCAAGTGATGCAATGCACTAATAGGGAGAAAGTGGTACTGGCCACTTTCCAATTTACTAATGATGCCCGAGCATGGTGGAAGGCCACATCGGCCCATCTGCCTAATATAGCTGAACTGGAGTGGGCTGGATTCCTGGAGATATTCCGGGGAAAATATTTCTCTGAAAGAGTGAAGGAGAGGAAAGCGGCGGAATTTGCCACACTGAAGCAGAAGGGAATGTCTGTGGCTGAGTATGAGGCTCAGTTCGCGCGTCTTGCTATGTACGCCCCACACTTAGTTGGAACTGAAAGACTTAAGGCAAATCGGTTCATGGATGGGCTCATGCCCATGTTCATTGAAAGGCTCGGACCACACAACATTCAAACTTACACTGAGATGATCCAAAGAGCTCAATTGGTAGAAGACACCATGGCTAAGGTGGAAGGCATGAGGGGAAGGACATCTCAAAGCCGACATTTATAAAAAGAGGATCAGTCGATACAACTGGAACTTTCCCCAACAACAACTACAACAACAACAAAAGGCCAACCACTGGGAAGGACTATGGCATGGAGAAAAAGATCAAAGTAGAAGAAACAATGACGGTGGAATATTGTAAATTTTGTGACAAGCATGGACAAAGAGCAGAAGAGTGCTGGAAGAAGGCAGGAGCTTGCCTGCGATGTGGGAGTCGCGACCACCGCCTTCCCAACTGTCCCATGCTAAAAGACCAAGTTAGAAGGAACCAGGGAGTGGTAAAGCGTCAAGGACGTGTGAATGCAATGACGCAAGTGGAGTTTCCAGAAGGAGGTATGATTGTTAAACCCTTGACTAATCTTATGATGTTTTCTCGTTAGTACATTTCTAAGTGGGGGAGATCATAAGGAGAAATTGAAAAGAATAATCTAGTAGTTATACCGTAGTTCATCTGGTGGATTAAGATGGAGTTATAACAACCGTGAAAGAAAAACAGAGTGGAAGAAACCAAATGAATGATATGGGCGGCCACAAGTGTAGATGTTGGACTAGCATCTACGATGCGGAAACAAGTTAGTGGAATTAAATCTGAAATGACCTCAAGGGTCATAACTATCAAAAGACAGTTAATGATCTATGAATTTGGGGACCAAATTCTCTTAAGTGGGGGAGAGTGTAGCACCCCGGAAAATTTTAATTACATAAAAATTTAAATAAATGGAAATAAATAATTTCCATAATAATGGATTATTTAAAACATACGTACCATTATCGTATGTGCTAAAACACATCAGACAATTCCGTAAAAATTATAAATCAACCCCACACATTATTCCTAAATGTTCCACAAAGAAATTGATGCCATGAAAAATCGGATTAGCCAAGTTTAAAGTGTTTCGCGACTTATTATCGTAATTCATGAATAAGTCGAAAAATCATTATCACACGTACTTGGATGAGTCGGAAAATTAAATAAAAATCATATATGGACTTCAAATAATATCCTCTAATGACCCATCAAGAAATTTGGGTCAATAAAAATCATTTGGATTAGGTTTAAGAGTTATTGTGACCGATTATCCAAATTAGGAAACAAGTCGGAAAACCGTTAACACGAAAATACGATG
This sequence comes from Colocasia esculenta, assembly GCA_014218235.1. NCBI lineage: Eukaryota > Viridiplantae > Streptophyta > Magnoliopsida > Alismatales > Araceae > Colocasia > Colocasia esculenta. The sequence goes on from CM024757.1 coordinate 140,570,084, forward strand.
CAACCATAAATTAAATAAAAATGTTGGGGAGACTTCCAACATTATATATTGATGACCCATTATCATAATTGGGCCAATGGACAACATTTGGCCCAAAAATCAAATAAAGCTAGAAAATGCATGAAATTCGTAACTCTAAATAGGCTGAAATTAGAAAGAAGTTATTATAGTTGAATTGGGAAGAGATCTTGCATTCTTGGCAACCCAATTCGTGCTTAACTATGGTGGGATGTTTCCTAAAGCATCACACACTCTAATGGAGGAAGAAATCCTCAAATAGGAAACTAATGTGTCAAACCGCAACCTAGCTTTCCTAGTTACAATAGGACTCCTAAACATCTTGGTTGCTTAAATACTCTTCACCCAAACCCTAGGGACGAGTTTAGAACTTGCTGGGGTCATGTGGAGGAGCTCTTGGTGGCTGGGGAGCTGTGGATCAACCAAAAGAAGCTCATCTTCTTCCCCTGTTCGTCTGGTACGACCTGCACAAATCGTCCACTTGAAGTCGATCAAAGGTAGGCCAAACCTAAACCAAACCTTGCAAGGCTTACATCCTTGGAAAGAGGGTTGAGTCTACGTTCTAACCAAAGTGGAATGCCCAAATTCCATGCAGTATACACGGAGCAGTAAGCGTTCTCCTCCAAGTGGTCTGAACACGGGTTTTCTGGAAAAATGAGAGTTCTTCAACCCAGAAGGTAGGTTTTCTCGGGCCAAACCTTAACTTATCCTATACCAATGTGTAGAGAATCAAGTTAACTCTCATTTCCCGCTGGTTTCATCGAATTTCATTGAGTAGATTTTGAACTATAAGCGTTTTGCCAAAGTCGCGCACTGTTAGGGCTTTTCTCGTTCTTTGTATGTTGCATGGGATTCAAGACCGAATTAGAGTAAATAATAACATGAAAGTTATTCTACTAGTTGTCCTAGTCAGGTTTTGTGTTGAATGTTTTGTCTAAATCTCATTAGTTAGAGAGTTATAAGCATGGTAAGAGGGTTGCTGCATGAAACTACGTCTTCAGGTTACACTTGTCTTCTACGTTGAGTTTGACTTGATTAAAGCCTGTCAAAACCCTCATTATTTTCTAATACCGATTTACTGGAAGTACCCTTGCATGTCTAGGACAGTTTAAAACTGGTTTCGTTATTTTTCATACCCTGTACAAATTGTTCTCTATTTTAGAAGCACCTTGTGTCAATATAAGGCAGTTCTGGACCGCAATCCAAGAACATGTCCTTTCTCTGTAGACGCTAAGCACGGACCCTGTGAACGCGACGGCCGATAGGCCACGTTCACTAGGCCATCGCGACAGAGCTCACTGTCGCGATCGGATCGCGACCAGACATGTCGTCGCGATCTGCCTGCTTGTTCTGTCATGCCTGTCGCGACCTGTACAAAGCACTGTCGCGTTCTGTTCCCGACCCGTCGCGACCCTTACTGGGGTCTGTCGCGACCTAACCCCGGGCCTGACAGCCCTGTCGCCTTCTTCATAAGCACCCGTCGCGATCTGCCTGCCTGATCTGACAAGCCTGTCGCGATCCTTACAAGGCACTGTCGCTTTTTGATCTGACCCCGTCGCAACCCTTACTGGTGTCCGTCGCGATCTCATGATTTTTACATGAAACCACATGTTTTCTTGCAAATCTTATCGCATATACCCGAGGTCTGTTTAACATGTATTTATCGTGTAAGTTGCATGTCTTGGTCGATCATTACATGATGTCTACTTAATGGCTTAAAAGTGTTTAAACCATTTAAAAAGCTTTAAGTACACGAACATTATTCTAATTGCTTTCTTAATGACGTGACTATTCATGTGACTGTTGATTAACTCTTGAACTGTTCTAGCTTCTTAAAATGATGAATTGTTATCTTAAAATCATGCAATCCATGTTTCGTTAAGTGCATAGTTTCATTGCATGCTATCGTGTTAAAGGTTCTCTGCGAGTTCGAGACCGATGGATTGTGAATTGACACACGTACCTCACTACACACTTGCACTGTTAGGCAGCCTTTCTTGGGAAATTGGAACTCTCTACGGTCATTCCGAATCGGTAGACTAGCGACCTTTTCTCCAAGGCCTCCGTAAATCTCCTCTGACCATAGATTCCCACATGGCTGACGAGTTGGTTGTACCATTGAAGTTCCCTGAAGATAGCATGCACTTCCTCTCTCGTCTTGTTCTCGTGAGTGTGATTTATAATCTAGACTAAAGCCATTAATGCAACAATTGAACTAAAATATAAATCGTACCGTTATGCTATCGAATTTATCTCTTGACCATTGTTATCATGAAATCATGTTCAATTACTTATTACTTGTTCCCATCATCATCATGAACATGACATTACACATGCTTACTTATTGAATCTCTCATTGGCCATTATTAATGACTGTGGGTATCTACATTTAAAATTTACATGAGATGCTGACAGGGCACGGCGTGTGTCCAAGGGCTCCAATCTAGCCCCAATGACGGCGAGTCATAGATATACTGTTAACCATGGGGTATAATGATTACTGGCATTGCATCTGCGCTGGGAGTCTTGCCTGCTTGTTGAATGATAGATACAATAACCACATACAACGTGTCCTGGTGTACATTCTAGATGGATATTTTCTTGGTGTACATTAGTGTCTACGTGCCTGATTAGTGTTACATGACCGTGCTCGTGCGTTCTTGCTTGCTTGCTTGCGTGATATGGCCATCCTGCATTTATTGCAATTAGTGATATCTTGCGTTCTGACATCAAGTGAAATCTTGCGTGCTTGTACAAGTGATCTATGCTAGTTCTATCTTATCATCTCGTTCTAATCTCCATCCTATATGATCACTCTATCTAGCTTGTTTCATGTATCGTGTTTTAATGAGTTTATTCATACATGCATATCATGACATTCATCGTGCTTACCTAGTTCTAAATTGCTAATCACTTATATCATTGCCAGCACATTGAGATATAAATTCTACTGGGCTAGTTTACTCATCCCCTACTTTTACCCAATCTAGGTGACTATAAAGGTCAAGAGGAAGAGCAAGTTGAGGATGGGATGCGTTCGAGTGATGAGCGTTCCAATTATGAGTCTATCTATAGCTGGTTTATTTTGAGTGTTAGAACAATGTAGTAGGAAGTGAGGTATATGTACTTGGGTTTTATTGAGTCTTAGTCATGTATTAGTTTATCTGAGACAAATATGAGAATTTGAATACAATTTCCATTAACTTCAAATTTGGGCCCTATGATGATGTATGCTGTTATCCTTTAGTGCGTGCTAGTTAGAGGATTATTTGCCGACTGTTCACGTTCGAATTATCGACTCGAATTCTTCGAACTAATATCCACTGTGTAATCCTCGGGACTGACAATCCAGTTCCCAGATGACCTGTTTGGGCAGTTCTGGACAGTGTGTCGACACAAGCCTGAGGTAGTGTCGACACTAGGAATTTTCCCAGCAGACCTGTTTGGCAGTTCTGGACAGTCTGTCGACACAACCTGAAGTAGTGTCGACACTAGTGACTCTTCCCAGCAGACTGTTTGGAAATTTCTGGACAGTGTGTTGACACAGCCTGAAGTAGTGTCGACACTAGTGACTCTTCCCAGCAGACCTGTTTGGCAGTTCTGGACAGTGTGTCGACACAGCTGAAGCAGTGTCGACACTAGTGCCACTTCCCAGAGAACCAATTCTGGACAGTGATTTTGAACTGCTTGAATGGTGAGTCTTCATATGCACACACTATGGGGGAGCAATCTTAAGGTAGGTGAGGAAATTCTAGATGGAAACATGTGTTTGGCTATTGATTTACTTCCCTGAATGCACATTCACCAATTTCTCTCATTCTGCCTTCAACATAAATATTTCTTCTGATGTCCCTGCGACAGACCCCTAGCTGCTGTCGACAGCCTTGACAGACAACCTCAATCAAGGAAATTCATGCTTACTTCATAACACACTTCTGAGCAGGTTCATGTCTTTCAACTAAAGTGTCTATTGGGTGATTATGCATGTTTGACTCCATCATATTCACATGATATTAATGTTATTCCCCAAACCACCATGATTTTGACATACTACTCATGTATGAGTCTAGATTATATCATTCTGAAAACATTGAACTATCTTCGAGGATAAACACCTAACTCTCTTGAATAATTTCCTTGTAGGCAAAACACTATTCTCAAGTAACTTGAAAAATCTATGGTTATTGAACTTTATGTCTAATATTGACTGCTAATCATATACATTCTTTGATCTTGAGCTTTAATCTAAAATGGAGAAAAGCTACCTATTTCAAAAAAAAAAAGATAGACAAAAGTCAATCAAAAATTGGATAAAGGTAGAGCAATGATGTGTTTGCTGCGTAACCGGGGAGATGGGCACAAAATGTCTGCCCTTGCGTCAAAAAGCTACTCATATCTCTATACAACGGTATGATGGACACTTCCACTGGGGGTTACGGGACATAGTCATGTCTATCCTCACGTCAAAAGGTGTGAAGTTCTATTAATACCACTTTTCCATTGCATTCTCTCATTGTACACAAAGTAAAAGAGAAATAGAGTGAAGCCTCCACTGTATGATACATCCCGGGGTCATTGGTGTTTTTGATTATCAAGAAATATAGACATTCACTTCATCATCATTTGATCATCATAAACTAGGGATAGTGTTGTTCTATAATGTCCTTAATCCAAGAAGGGTACAGGGTTTTTTAAATGTCGGTAAGATGTTCTCTTAATGCTCTAACTTGAAACTCCTTGAGTATTATGTTTAAACAATTAGGACAATGAAATGGTTTTAATATCGGTGCATATGATAGGTTCACATGTGGGTTCATCCTTTTACACCTTATATACACCATGGATCTACACTATCAGAAGATCCAGTTCAAACTTCACACAAAATTCCCATCTGGCACACTTTCTGTGTGTGCTGTCGACAGGCCTCAAGGCGTCTGTCGACAGCTGGCGCCAGCCCGAATTTGGGACATCCGACAAGGGCACGCCGTTTGGGGCTGATTTGGTGGGACCTTGCATTTTAAACTTCCTTCCAATCTCTTCAAAAGGCAACCTGGTTCTTTCTCCTCCTCCACACAAAAATCTCCCTCCTTTTCTCTTCAAACACCTCTCCATCCCTCCTTGGATGAGAAACCCTATCTCTTCTTCCTCTCTGTCTCTTCAGTCAACACTCTTGTCTTGTGTATGCTTCATATCATATTCACAGTCTCTCTGCTATCTACATGTGTGACTGTTGTGCGTACTTCGATGTTGTTAAAAGGGGGAGAACATCAATTGTGCGCTAATTGAATATTTTTGTCATCATCAAAAGGGGGAGAATGTGGGTTTCATTCTAATGTTTATAATAACATGTTTTTTTTGATGATGAACATCTTAATGAGGTTTGATACATGACAAATAACTTGATGCGATATTGGTCTTCTCGTATTCATAATATCTCACTATACATGTTTGATTATGCAGGTATGAATGATACAGCCAAGCTATCACAAAACAGAGAAACAGATCACAAAAGCACTGAAATCTGTCACTCTCGACAGACTCCAAGGTGCCTGTCGACATATGTGAACAGGGCAGAAAACACCAAGTTCAGAAAACAGCCATCTGTCGACAGATGCCCAGTCGACTGTCGACAGATGCACTCAGGAAACTGCCAACCGAAATCCCAGACTTCTGTGTTTTGCAAAACTATTGCTATCTGTCGACAGATGATCAAGGCCTGTCGACAGGACGTAGAGAATCTTCAGATACGGAAATCTTCCAAGTTACCAAAGATGGTGTTTCCAACTCCACGTCTCTCCATATGTAAACACCACTATATAAGCAAACTATTTTGAAGCAAATCTCGTACAGAAGCAGCCAACACCAAAACCTAAAGCAAGTCCAAGACCAAGAGGTGTAGTTGCTGCTCTGCTTCAACCTGCTAACTCAGAGATAGAAAGATCCATTAATCCAGCAGTACTAAAGATAGAACGTCGTGGATTCAAGCTTCTCCATCGATCTGAAGCCATCAAGATGAAGTTTGAACTCCATCCAGATGTTCCATAAGAAGAGTTCTCAATCAAGATTCATCCCTTCCACTCAGAACTCTTTCTACTTTCTTTCTTCTATCATATGTGTGTGTGTGGGTGTGTCTCAAGCAGCCCTTATGTGATTCACGTGTGTGTGTTGTTCTGATCGTGGGTGCACATCAGATAACACGTGTGTGTGAGTTGTAGTCAACCGAACTAGCTCGTAAGCAGTTTGCTCGCGTGCGTGTGTGGACGTGGACGTAGGATACACAAGTTGTGTACTCCGAACCACGTAAATCTTCGTGTCTTGTGGTTTGAACGTTTCTACGTTAGGTGGTGATAGACACGTTGTCTCACACACGTTAGATAGAGATACTCTTTCATCTACACATCACCAACAACATCTAAGTCTTACTTTGATTCTATTGCAAATTTAGAAAGTCTGTGTTGTGATTAAAAGGGTTGTATTAATTTAATAGACAGTAATCTATTCAACCACCCCACCCTTCTAGATTACCATATAGGGAATTCCGCAACTTCAATCCCAAATAGATCGAGCTCGGGGTAGTCCTTCATTGTGAAATCATACTTCTGATGCAAGCAAATTAAGTTATATAAGCCTATATATATATATATATATACACACACACTGAGAGAAAGAGTTAGAGAAAACATGATTTCCAAAAATTTAATTATATACCGTGAACATGTCATACAATGCATGTAATGACCCGACCTCCCGGACCCCCGCCAGGGACCCATGAAGGTCGCGCCGCCACCCACGGATCTGAAGACCCAGTGTCACGCCCCGACGCGGAATATCGGAACGTGAGGCAGTTGCAAGTAAACGGGTACAGAGCAAGTACTAGACATCAAACCATTGCACAATGAATAATACTAAAGCAAATTCTTCTCATTAATAACTTTCAAATGTCTAGTTACAACCACTAATATCAGAGCCATTCTATAGGGCCCAATTACATTGAAATAAAAGCAAAAGACTAACTATGACTCTAACATATTGCTAGGACACTAGGGTACTCGTGACGTCACTCCTGGTCGTTCCCGTCCTCTTGAGTGTATAGTTCATCCTCGGTCTCACCTGAGAACACAATGACAAAAAATGCAGGGTGAGCGATAACGCCCAGTAGGACTTAAATCTCTATGTCAAGCAGGCTTTAAATGATTAATATATTAAAAGGCAGAGTAACTAATGATAGAGCACGAGAGTCAAGTAAAGTGAGAGATAGTATGATAGCACGTGAACGAAAATAGCACAACTTTCCAATATAGCAAGACTGTCGAGTATAGCACAAAATAGCAAGATGGCCATAGCACAATAGCACAAAGTATAGCAATAGCACAATGGGTATAGTATAGCACTTTGTTTGTCTTGTAGCCAACGAGAGAATATAATACTTTTTATTGTCATTTAGATAGTCGAGATAGATAGCACTCGAGTGTAATGCCAAACACTGATCATTTAACTCCCATGGGCACTAGCACTTTCAGGCGCACATCCAAGGACCAGATCGGGCCCTTTATATATTGCCAGACATTGGTTATATTGTTTATTTTAGACAATCAGTCAATGGCCAATATAGAGTGCCAAGAAAAAGATGAGAGTACAGATGAATAGACGAGATAGTAGAGTGAACGTGGACAAATGAGCGAGTAGAGTATAGATGAGAGATAGTGGACATTGCACGTAACCGCGAATAAACCAGGCGATAGTAACAGTTTGCACAACACGCGCACGTGGTGTTGGCAGTCAGGTGAAACTCACTACCTTTCCGCTGGCCATGTTTATGCACAGGTCCAGAAGTCCGGCGTGATTCAAGATAAGAGCGAACTTCTAATAGCCGTTTGGATCTTGTTGATCCCTAAAGGGGATCATAGGTGTTAGGGTACAACCGGCTCATCGACCATGTGAGATTCCATGGACAGGAGACTTACGGAGGCCTTGAACAAAGACTCACTAGTCCGGAAGAAGGAGTATCCGACGGAGAGTTTGTCCAAGTCAAGAGAGACTGTGAATATAGAAACAAGTGCTCGCATTCTAGAGGAGTTCTAGAATAGTGAGCGTCGGTATCGGGTTCCAAAACATCGCGAGATACGTACACACGTATATTTAAGAATGAGGCAATTTAATGACATAAATTACCATTGGTTTATGTAATATGTTCATGCAATTAAGCCATATTTGGATGGTTCAAAGTGTGTGTAAGTGTCATGAAATTATAGATAGAAAAGATCATGTGCATGTATTTTAATCACACATAAATGTTTTAATATATAACAAGTGTAATCTTCTGTGTGTATGAGTGTTAAACAAGAGTACAAGCATTGTGGAGAGTCAGAACATCAAAATTTGGGGTTTTTATGCAAAAAGGCCAGAACGCGACGCACAATGTAAGGGTCGCGACGGGGTTCAGGCAGCAGATCGCGACGACGTCTTGTACAGATCGCGACGGGCTTGACTTTTCGGGCAGGCAGGTCGCGACGGGGTCAACAGACCGGGCAACCAGATCGCGACGGGGTCAACAGACCGGGTAGCCAGATCACGACGGGATGCTCTGTCGCGATGCCCCTGTGAAACGCAGCCTATCGGGCCGTCGCGTTCACAGGGTCTGTGCCCGAGCCCGACAGGGAACAGACATTACATGGGATTGCGGGCTAGAACTTCCTTTATTTGACACGTGTTGATTCTAAAAATCATACTAATTATACAGCGATAAAAAAATCATGAAGCAATTGCGAATTGTTCTAGACATGCATGGGTACCTACAAAAAATAGGAATGGAAAACTAACAGGGTTTCGTCATACTTTGGTCATGGTATTCATGAAGAACTTAGAACAGTACACAAATGAGATCAACGAATAATTTGCATGATAGGATGGATGATAATTAGGGCTTTCAGGGGCAAAAGACGCCTAACATCCATCAGTTCATACAGTAAAACTCTCATGGCATGAGGACAAGTATGCATGAAGATATGAATTTAAGAAGAGGGTTCGGGGTCATGAAGTTTACAAAACTTTGAAAATGAGAACTAAAGATTTGCTCGATGGAAAATATGAAACCAAAGGGCTTTGGTTCCTGATAGATGAAACATCCTACAGATAAATTTCATAGTTTATGCTCGTGAGAATGCCTACCTTTGACTCATTTTGTCTTCTAGGGTTAAGAACTTGAAGAACTCGGGGAAGGACTTGAGGGTTCCTCCTCCTCCACAAATTCTCTTTCCCTCGGCTCCTTCCACGTCTAGCAACCCCTTGGCATGGAGCTAGGGCCGGCCATGAGGGTTTTAGAGGAGTTTTAAGCATCTCCCATTCTATTTCCTATTATGACTCTAATTCCTATTTATCCGAATTTTCTATTTCCCTCTCCCCTTTTTAGGCATGAGATCTCCTAATTGGGTTAGGATGGGAGCTAATTTCGTGGCCAACCCATTAGGGTAGGTTTAGGGATCCCAATCCAACTCAAATTGCTATTTTAATGCATTAAATGCCTCTTTTATAATTAAGCATTATTTTAGTTATGAATTTAGGTATTTTTCCATTATTCCCCTTTTAAAATTCTACTTGGCCCACAAAATCTATTGGGTCAATTTAATAAAGCCTATCACTTCTTTTCTTTTAATGGGTTTAATAAATTCTCTTTCCATTAATTTCCTATTTATTTTATTGCTTTTCTAATAAATCAAAATTTTATTTTAATTTTTCAAAATTTTAGGTGCTATATCCTCCCCCTCTTAAAAAGAATTTGGTCCCAAAATTCATATGATCATAAGGGAGGAAATGTCTTACGAAAAGATCGGGGTAGTTCCGTTGATGATTTCTTCTGGTTCTCATGTGGCTTCTTCCACTCCACGGTTATTCCATAAGACCTAACACATGGATGGGGCGGTTCTTGAGCTATTGTACCTCCGTTCCAGTATCTTGACTGGCTTCTCTTCGTATGTCACATCCTGTTCAGCACCAACTTCTCGTGGCGAATGATGTGTGTAGGGTCATAGACATATTTCTTGAGCATGGAGACATAGAACACATTGTGTACACATACCAGATCCGGTTGGCAATGCCAGTCGGTATGCAACCTCACCAATCCTTTTGAGTACTTCAAAGGACCAATGAATCTAGGACTGAGCTTTCCTTTCACTCTGAATCTTTGGATGCCACGTGTAGGTGACACCTTTAAGAACACATGATCACCGACTTGAAATTCTAAGTCTCGCCTTCTTTATCGGCATAGCTCTTTTGTCTAGACTGAGCAGTCTTAAGCGGTCTCTAATCACTTGTATGTCCTTGTGGTATGTTGGCACCATGTCTGGGCCTAAACACTGCTGTTCTCCAACCTCATTCCAGCATGCAGGAGATCTACAAATTTCTTCTGTAGAGTGCTTCAAACGGTGCCATCTTGATGCTCGCCTGGTAACTATTGTTATAGGCGAACTTGATAAGGGATAGATGCTCGTTCCAATATCCTTGGAAGTCTATAGTGCAAGCTCTCAGCATATCTTCCACTATTTTGGTTGGTTCTTTCGGTTTGCCCATCAGTTGTGGATGGAATGCGGTACTAAAGTTGAGTTAGTACCCAGTGCACCATGCAATCCTTTCCAAAAATGAGATGTGAATCTCGGATCTCGATCCAAGACTATGGATGATGGAACTCCGTGCAGTCTTACTATCTCCTGACATATAGGGCAGCTAGTACCTCACCGACCACTTACTCTTTATAGGCAGAAAATGGGCGGATTTGGTTAGTCGGTCCACAATGACCCATATAGCGTCGAGTCCACCACAAGTCTTGGGTAAACCATGATGAAGTCCATGCCAATGCTTTCCCACTTCCATTCTGGGATATCTAGCGGTTTGAGTACACCGCAGGCGCATGTGTTCCGCCTTTACTTGTTGGCAAGTAAGGCAGTGTGCGGCATGTCAGCTACTCTCTCTTAATGTTCGGCCACAAAAATGTTCTTTTCATGTTGGATACATTTTGGTACCTTCTGAATGAATAGTGTACTTTGTCTTGTGAGCTTCATCCATTAGCTTCCTTTTCAGTCTCATTGTCGGGGATGCATGTCCTCCCTTGAAAGATAAGCCTTCCATCTTCGGTCATAGCAAAGTCCGGGCTTTCGACTAGAGTTTCCTTCACGCGAACTAAGAATGGATCATCATCTTGTTGAGCTTTGATCTCCTCTAGCAGATCAGATTGAATCTTGATATTGGCAACCAAGACTCGATCATCCCTATGTTCAATATTTAAGTCTAACCTTGCGAATTGTTCCAGTAGTTGCATCTCACCAAGGACTAGACTTGAACAGAAGCCATGGCTTCTACTAAGAGCATCAACCACGACATTACCCTTGCCTGGATGGTATTAGATGTTGAAGTCGAAATCCTTCAGATATTCTAGCCATCTTCTCTGTCTCATGTTGAGTTCTTTCTGGGAGAATAAATACTTCAGATTTTATCTGAGTAGACAGTGAACTTTTCTCCGTAGAGGTAATGTCTCCAGATTTTCAAGGCGAAGACCACGGTAAGCCAACTAAAGATCATGCCGGGGTAGATGATCATGAGTCTTCGTTGTCGAGAAGAGTAGGCGATGGCTTTTTCCTTTTGCATCAGTACACACCCTAGCCCAATCCTGAGGCATCGGTGTTGACAAAGGCAAAGCGAGAATAGGTGCGGAGGTCAGGCAATCTTTAAGAGTTTTAAACTTTTCTCACACTCTTTACTCCAAGAGTAGGGATTCTCCTTTCGTGTAAGTCGTATGTGTGAGAGGAAAGGCGATCTTGGAGAAGTCCTTGATAAACCGCCTGTAGTAGCCAGCCAGTCCTAAGAAGCTTCTTATCTCGGTGACGTTGGTTGGTCTCTCCCAATTGAGTACAGCTTCAACTTTGGGAGGGATCAACAGAGTGCCGTCCTTGGAGATGACTGCCTAAGAAGGACACTTCTTCGAGCCAGAATTCACAATGCTAAGCTTTGCGTACAGTTTGTTGTCTCGCAAGACTTGCAATGCAATCTTCAGGTGTTCTTCATGCTCTTCTTTGGTCTTTGAATAAATGAGGATGTCGTCGATGAAGACGACCATGAACTTGTCAAGGTATGGCCGATAAATGCTGTTCATGAGTTGCATAAAGGCTGCAGGAGCATGTTAGACCAAAAGGTATAACAATGAATTCATAGTGTCCATACCTGCTCCTGGAAAGCGTTTTGAAGATATCGTCATCCTTATCCTCATTTGATGGTAGCCAGATCGAAGGTCGATCTTGGAGAATATTGAGCTCCAGAAATTTGGTCGAATAGCTCATCGACCCTGGGCAATGGGTATTGTTTTTGATGGTCAGCTGATTGAGCTGACGATAGTCGATGCATAGTCTCATCGATCCATCTTTCTTCTTGATGAATAGCACGGGTGCTCCCCATGGGGAAGTACTTGGTCTAATGAACCCCTTCTCTAGAGATCCATCAGCTGCGTCTTCAACTCCTTTAGCTCGGCAGGTGACATCCGTTACGGTTGACGCGATACCGGGCAGCTCCAGGGATCAATTCTATGGCGAAGTTGACATCACGTTCGGGGGAATCCCTGGCAGATCTTCAGGAAAAACATCGGGGTAATCCTGGACTTGTGGATGTCTCTATCTTAGAACCCTTCTTTTCAACAACTCTGGCTGCTAGGAAAGCAATGCATCCTTTTGTTATCATGTTGTGGGCTTTAGGCGGAGATTAGGACATTCGTCTCTTATGTTAATCCTGGAGAATGCCAATTTAGGAAAGTCACTAAAGGTAACTTCCCTTTCTTACAGTCGACACTTGTCCCATAAGTGGACAAACAGTCGGCTCCAAAATTACATCATAGCCTTCCATGGCCATACACACCAGGTCGGCTTTTAAGTTATGGTCTCCGATCATTACATCGGCCGATGGAAAGTATTTGTTCGCTCTCCTTCTTCCTAGTGGCGTTGTGACAAAGAACTCACAACCCATGGATATAGGTTTTTAGTCAGGGTATCAGCAAAGTGTTGAGATATAAATGAATGAGTTGCTCCAGTATCAAATAAGACAAATGATGGATAAGGAGAAAACTTGTAGGGTACCTTCTAAAACGCAACCGTCTGTAACGGGTTCATCATCATGCAGGGCTGCAGTCTTCCCTGTTTCTAGGCGCATTAGAGCGCCTTTCATTTCTTTTAGTAGCGGGCACTCAGGAATGCGGCGCTCGCGACTTCCGCAGTGCAAGGACACGCGCCTACTTTTCTCCAGTATTCATCGCGTGTGACCTAGTTGTCACAATGCTTGTAGTGCTCTTGGCTGGAGTGTTGGGTACGAAGACCTTCGGTTTCCTTTTCTTGGCTGGATCCCTCGTGATGTTGAAGGGACGCTTCTTTCCGTGGTTCGGCTTAGCAGATGACTGACCCGAGGTCATTTCTTTTTCACAAACTTCCCTTTTATACGGTCGGGTGAAGTCCGTAGCATCTTCCAGCAGCTGTGCTTTCTTCACCATCTCGGCGTATAGGCCTGGATGTCGAGAGGTGCTAGGGGGATGATGTATTGAGGCTTAAGGCCGTTGAGGAAGAGCTTAGCCTTCTTCTCTCTGTGTTCACTAGGTGTTCAGCATATGTGCCAGTCTTGTAAAACGGGGCTTCATACTCGGCCCACAAGTCGAGCTCCGCTATTAAGAGCAGCGAATTCCGCAGCCTTCCTCTCTTGGACCACGCTCCGAGAAGTGTATTTGGAATTGAAGGCTTCTTTGAACTCGGTCCAGATTGAAAGGGTTGCGGAATTCCCTATTATGGTAATCTAGAAGGGGGGTTGAATAGAATACTGCCGATTAAAAACGTTTATCACCTTCTTTTCTTTGAAACACAGATTATCAAAACAATGTTAAACTTTAAACTATGTGTGGATGTGTGTGACTTGATAACAGATAGATAACAGATTATCAAATGTGCGTAGAGATGCCGTGCCTACCAAACATCTATCGTAAAACTCGTGCAAACCACAAGACACGACGGTTTACGTGGTTCGGAATACACCTCGTGTATCCTACATCCACGGGCCACACACACACGCAGAACAATCTGCTTATGAGCTAGTTCACAAACTACAACTCACCACACACGTGTTATCTGATGTGCAACCATGATCAGACCAACACCCACACGTGAATCAAGCACAAGGACTACTTAAACACCACAACACACACACACATAGATTTGTAAAAACAGAACAGAGAAGAGTTTTAGAGTTGAAGAACGAATCCAGATTGTAAACTCTTCTTGTGAACGTCTGGCTGGACTTCAGCTTTGTCTTGATGATCACAAGTTGATGGACACTTGAATCCATGACGTTCAGGCTTCACCTTCCGCTGGAGAGACTTCTCTTCTTGGTTCTGGGCGGTAGGTTGAAGTAGAGTAGCAGAACAAGACTTCTCTTGAGAACTCTTTAGGGTTTTTGCTTGGAGGCTGCTTGTGTACGTGATTTGCTTCAAAAGGATGTTTATATAGTGGTGTGTTACATATGGAGAGTCGTGGTAGAAAGAAACACCAACTTGGGCAATGTTAGATCTTTCCGTATCTGAAGATTCTGTTCGTCTGTCGACAGGTCTGACTGCATCTGTCGACAGATTGCAACAGGTTTGCAACATACAGAGATCTGGGATTTCAGGTCTGTGAGATCTGTCGACAGTCGACTTGCATCTGTCGACAGATATCTACAGTCCAGATATCTAGAACTTCTGTCAGTGACATATGTCGACAGCCGATGGGCATCTGTCGACAGATGGCTGTAACTGAACTTTGAGCTTTTTTGGCTGACCATATCTGTGAGATCTGTCGACAGAGCATTGTGGTCTGTCGACAGGTGACATGGTTTACAGCTTTTTGTGATCTTTTTCTTTTGTTTTGTGATAGCTTGGCTTTAAGCATTTGTACCTACATATAGAACATGTAAAGTTAGATTATGAGTACATAGATAACCAAGTAGTATCAAGTTCTTTGTCATGTATCAAACCTCAATTAAACTTATCTATCATCAAAAACATGTTGTTAAAAATATTAGAATGAAAACCCAACATTCTCCCCCTTTTTGATGATGACAAAATACTTCAATTAGTGCACAATTGAGGTTTCTCCCCCTTTTGACAACATCTAAAGGTATTCACACCAGTCACACACAATGATCTAGCAACGAACTGTGATTTCATTGATAAGATATGAAGCATACACAGTACAAAGTGTGATGACTGAAATGAAGAGAAAGAAGTTACATGACCATGAGTAAAAAAAAGAACATGACAGACACATGTGAATAGGTAGAAACAAACAGTGACTCCTAGACCCATAGACTCTCTATGCAGCATCATCGCCAGGCGGTGCAGCAGCCCGATGGTGTTCCTGAAGCCTAGTGAGACGCAGCTGCAGTTGGACTTGAGTGTCCGCTATTGCTTCCATGTTTGCATCCACTGTGTCCAATCGTGCATGAATCTTATCAAATCCAGTGGACATCTGGAGTGGATGCATCTGAGCAAGAAGATCACGCAGAGAAGGCTCATCATCTGCATCACTAGCACTGTCTCCCGGAGCATCAAGAGGCTCAACTGGGAGTCTTCATCTCCTACTTCTCATCATCAGCAATCTCATGATCTACATCCATGGCAACAGCTGGTGCCTTTCCTTTGAGCTCACGAGTGACGACCCCATCAACGAGCTTGAATCCCATCCTATGTGCAGCAGTGAGATCGAAACTACTGCGGGAGTTGAGCGTGATGCATTCACTGTCCGGAATGTCGATTCCAATGAACTTCAGAATGGAGGTGATTAGACAAGCAAAAGGCATCGACTTCCGGGGTTGGTAGAAGCATTTGAGAATATGGCCAAGCATCAGGACAGGGATTGATGGGTTCACACTTTTGGAAAAAGGTGAAGAGTGATTTATGGACGTCGGTGACAAGTTCCCGACTCCCATGCTTTGGCGCAATCATGGTTGTGAATATGTGATGGATCATCCGGTTTAATGGAGGGAAGGAATTGGCATTCAACTTGGCAATTTTCTTTGTGCCATCATATTCTTCAAGAGTGAGGAGATGATAGTACACAGAAGCATCCGGAGTATGGGTGAGGATGTCGACTCCAGAGTGGGGATTTGAAGGGCTATGCTAATGAGGTTGGCAGTGAGTTGGAAAGTGGTGCCCTTCACAGTTGTATAGAAATGATTTTCCTTTGAGAAGCCAAGATATTGGAAGAAGTCACGAACGGCAGTGGGAGAATAAGCTGTGTGACTGTAGAGAAAGGATGTCCACCCCTGAGTGTCAATAGGGGTTGGAGGTTTGGGAAAAGATCTGCCAAGGACTCAAAATCGACATACCTAGGCTGAACAAACTTGATGAATGTCCCCTTTGAATGAGTGAGATGGAGACGGGGAGGAACCACAAGTTCGGGCAAACGATCGTCCCGAAGCTTCGTGCGGCGCTCATCAGTAGCCCGGTCGTCGTCGCCGGCTCGAGATGAGGAGGGACGGCGGCGAGATGCCATTTTCTTTGCCTTGGAGCCATGTAGAGTGTGGAGGGATGAAGCACAGAGAGGGAGATGAAGAGGAGAAGCCCACTGCAGAGATAGGACAGGAAAGATTAAAATAGGGTTTGCGTCTAAGGGGAAGCAGGGGCTCGGTTTGTATAGGAAGAGAGGGATTTGAGAGTGAGGAAGAAGAAGGGTACGTGGGGGCCTTTTTAAAGAGGGTTTTGAAATTTAGAAGGCAAGGGTCCCACCAAATCCGTCCCCAAACGGCGCGCCCGTTGGTCTTCCCAAACCAGAGCTGCCGCCGTCTGTCGACAGATGACTGGATATCTATCGACAGATCCATACAGAAATGCTGCTGACTAATATTTGTGTGGATTTTCAAGGAGAACTCTTGAGCCAAGGTTACACAATGAATAAATAAGGTGTAAATGGGTATACACACATTGGAACCCACCATAGACATGGATATTAAAGACCCTCCCATTTACCCAAATGGTTTAGACATAATACCTAAGGAGTTGTAAATTAGAGCATTAAGAGAACACCTTACGGTCTTAGAGAAAGGACACCAATACCCTTGTTTGATTAAGGACATTGTAGACCAACACTATCCCTAGTGTATGATGATCAAATGATGACTGAAATGAATGTCTAAACTTCATGATAACCATAGACACTAAATGACCTGGTTATTTGAGACATTTGGAGGCTTCACTCTATTTCAAATATTTTTTTTGCTTGCAACAAATGAATGCAATGGGAAAAGTGGTATTTAAGAGAACTTCATACTTTTTGACGTGAGGATAGACATGAGATGTGCCCGTACCCCCAGTTACTCAGTGGAAGTGTCCATCATACCTCTGTATAGAGTTGATGAGATAGCTTTTTGACGCGAGGGCAGACATTTGTGATGCCCATCTCCCCGGTTACTCAGCAATACACATCATTGCTCTACCTTTTCCAACTTGTAGATTGACTTTTTGTTTGTTGTTTTTCAGAAATAGGTAGCTTTTCTCCATTTCAGATTTAAAATTCCAGATCAAAGAAAGTATATGATTAGCAGTCAATATGAGACATAAAGTTCAATGACCATAAGACTTTTCAAGTTACTTGAGAATAGTGTTTGCCTACAAGGAAATTAGTCTAAAGAGTTAGGTGTTTATTCTCTACGATGGTTCAATGTTTTCAAAATGATATAATCTAAACCCGTGCAAAGTAGTATGTCCAAATCATGGTGATTTAGGGAATAACATTAATATCACTTGATATGATGAAGTCAAACATGTATAAACACTCAATAAACATCTTAGATGTAGGACATGAACCTGCTCATGAGTTTGATAAGAATAGGCATGAATTGACAAGAAAGAGTGTGTCTGTCGACAGCTAGAGGGAGCCTTCGACAGATGAGCACAAACAGAAGACTGAGTTTTCGGAGCTGTGTCTAGCTGTCGACAGATGAGTTGTCGTCTGTCGATAGATGTACACAGAGTTCAAAAACTGTTGGCTGTGGAATCTGATCTGTCGACAGGGTTCATGTCTGTCGACAGCAGCTTATGCAGAGTGGAATCAAGTTTGAATGAGGGATTAAATGATATAAAAGTGAGAGAAGTTGACTAGAATATGATATGAATGACTTCCTTCACTAAAACACTCATCTAGCCTGATTTTGACTCCCCCATAGTGTGTGCTTATGTGTACACATACATTCAAGTACAAGAAGACACATTTGCACAATTTGAAAACATCAAAGCAAGGATGAAGTGATTTCATGAAGATGTTCAATTTTTGATAAGAAATGGTGAGTGGGCAAACATAAAGAAACTGAATCCTCATAGAAAGTCAATGACCCTTTCATGCAACATAACTATGGATACTTGGCGGAGAATATGTTCTCACGCATAATGAAAGTTTCCAAACAAGCATGACTTGTTCTTCCACAAATCACCATTTGATATACCTCATAGTTAGATCACACAAGGAACATATACTTAATATTTGGGTTGAGTTTCATTGTAATTTGCACAAACGCAATTCTCGTCTCAATGTTGTGAATCTATCTTCAGCCAGAGGTATGGTAAAGATGTCTGCCAGTTGACTTTCAGTGGGTATGAAACTTATCTCCAATGTTTTATTGGCTACTTCATCTCTCAGAAATGATGACGAATTTCTGTGTTTTGTCCTAGAATGTTGAATGGGATTCTTTGATAGATTGATTGCACTAGTGTTGTCACATAGGATAGGTGTGCATCCAATGTCAATGTTGTAGTCACACAACTGACTCTTTATCCACAACACTTGTGCCGCACAACTCCCTGCAGCAACATATTCTGCCTCTGCAGTGGAGAGTGCAACGAGTGTTGCTTCTTGGATGCCCACGAAACCATGCAACCACCAAGAATTTGGCAATAGCCACTAGTACTTTTCCTGTCAATTTTACATCCAGCATAGTCAGCATTAGAATATGAAACCAAGTTAAAGCTACTACCTGCTGGATACCAAAGACCCAAGTCATGCGTACCTGAGAGATATCTGAATATTCTCTTAACTGCAATTAGATGGCTTTCCTTTGGACTAGATTGGTATCTAGCACAAAGACAAACACTGAATTGTATGTCTGGTCTACTTGCAGTAAGATAAAGGAGTGAGCCAATCATACCTCGAAATTGTTTGGCATGTACCAATTTACCTTTCTCATCACTTTGTAGCTTAATGCTTGTGCTCATGGGTGTTGAGGCATGCTTAGCTTGTTCAATTGAAACTTCTTCAGTAGCTCTTTAACATATTTTCTTGGTTAATGAAGAATCCGTCTTCTAATTGTTTGACCTGCAAACCAAAAAAAATTGAAGCTCCCCCATAAGAGTCATCTCAAATTCACTGTGCATATGATTAGAGAATTCTTCACACAGTGAAGGGTTAGTAAACCAAAGATAATATTGTCCACATAGACTTGAACAACAATTATGTGATTGCGAACTTTCTTTGTAAAGAGAGTTTGGTCTACCTTACCTCTTGAGTAGTTTTTGCTTACCAGATAGGTGCTCAGCCTATCGTACTAAGCTCGGGGTGCCAGTTTCAAACCATAAAGAGTTTTGTGCAATTTAAACACATGGTTTGGTTTATCATGATCTCAAAGCCAGGTGGTTGAGAACATAGACTTCCTCTTTTATGTAGTCATTCAAGAAAGCAGTTTTACATCCATTTGAAATAGTTTGAACTTGTTTGAACATGCATATGCTAACAAGATTCTAACTGCTTCTAGCATAGCTACAGGTGCAAAGGATTCTTCAAAGTCCACACCAAATTCCTGATTATATCCTTTTGCAACCAGTCTAGCCTTGTTTCTCACCACTTTACCCTCTTCATTTAGTTTATTCCTAAAGACCCATCTTGTCCCAATGACAGATATTTCAGGGGTTCTAGGAACTAAACTCCAGACATTATTTCTTTGAAATTGCCCAAGCTCCTCATGCATAGCATCAATCCATGAGTTTTCTTTAATGCTTCTTCAACATTTTTAGGTTCTAGTTGAGATACAAAAGCTAAATGATCCTGTTCAACTATTTGATTAACCTGAGACCTAGTTTGAACTGAGTCATTTATGTCACCTATGACATTTCAAGGGATGAGCTTTAGAATACCTCACATTAGTAGCCGTTGAAGGTCCGGGTTGATCTTGCATTTGAGGAGGTTGTTCTGGAGGAGGGGTGGCTGGAGGACTTTCAGCTTGAAGTTGATCTTGTTTTTGTGGATCTTGTGCAGGTACTTCTTCATTTGAACACTGTCCACTCTTCATCATCGTACCTGTGAAGATATCCACTTTTAGTTTTAAGAGTTGTTTAGAGATTGCCTTTGGTTTTCTTTGTAGTTCTCCGAGTGTTGTATCTTCAGTTTCATCTGCAAACCTGTAAATTGATTGTTAGGATGGTTTGATTGAGATTCATCAAATACACATGTGGAGTTTCTTCCACTTTTTTTGTTTTGAGATTAAACACCCTATAGGCTCTAGAGTGTTCTGAGTATCCAAGAAAAATACCTTGATCGCTTTTTGCTTCAAACTTGTCCAAATCATTTTTATCATTGTTATGTATGAACATTTTTGAGCCAAAAACTCTGAAATACCCAATAGTGGGTTTCTTACCTTTCAGTAGTTCGTAGAGTTTTCTTGAATACCGATCTTACCATGGCTCTGTTAAGGATGTAGCATGACGTGTTTACCGCTTCTGCCCAAAAGGTTCTTGCTAGTTGATTCTCGACCAGAAGCGTGCGAGCCATCTCTACCAAGGTTCTAATTTTCCTCTCCCACCCCATTTTGCTCTGGAGTTCTTGGGGAGGAAAACAAAGGGTATATACCTTGGTTCCTGCAAAAATCAGTGAATGAGTTTTTGTCAAATTCTCCCCAGTGATCAGTGCGGTTGGAGCATATTTTGTTGACATTTCCTGCTCAAGTTATTGAAAAATTCTTCAAAGACATTCAGTGCTTCATTCTGTGAGCCAGAAATTTTACCCAAGTGAACCTAGAGAAATCATCTACAATGACAAAACCATAACACGAACCCTACCACTGAGCCTTCTCCTGTAGGTCCTGGTGAGTGCCCTTCATAGGGTTTGAATAACTCATGGTGCCATTGATTGCAACACATTCATTTGCTTTAGTGCAGTACTCCCCGTTCTGCTTTTGTGCCACATTAAGTGGATTTCCAATTTCGTTTTCCGCTGTGCCCACATGCACAACAAATATCTTAGGCATAAGCCAAGTGTTTTTTCTTTTCCAGAAGTTAGACATCCTTTCCTGTCAAGATTTGATCTTTTCATACCCGCTTCGAATACAAACTAGCACGTTTTGATGGATTGCGATTGTAGTATGTATGTCTGGAGTTAGAGCAAACCCCTACTGAGCCGATGATCTGGCCTTTGTTGTTACCTCCAAAAATCACTTGACCTCTGTCTTTTTCCACGAGCAAACTGAATTTTCTTTATATCGCCCGTCATGTGCCTCGAGCACCACACTGTCCAGGTACCATTTGTTTTGATTGTGGGCTACTAGGCATTCCTGCACATGTGGATCAGACAAGAGGTTTTGGTACCCAAATTATTTGTCGTTGATCATTTTTTGTGTTCCATTGTTTTTCAATATGCCCGACCTTTTTGCAGATTATGCATCATGAAGGTTTATGAACAACAGAGTGCTTGATATTCTTGGGAGCATGCATTGGCATCTTACCCTTTTGTTGCCTTGTTAATTTGGGTTTAGGAGATGCTTTTGTGGTCCTGTCTTGTGACATTCCGTTGAGATGACTTCTGAAATTGTTCTGTAGGTTCTGTTTTTTTCTTACTGTTCTTGAAAGATTTTTTTGATTGATCTTTGGAAGGGTTTGATTACCTGTCCTTGTCCTTTGGGTTAATGAAATCCGTTAGCAATTTTTGCCATTTCTTTTGGTTTGCAGATTTGAACCAATCTGTCTTTTGGCTGTGCACTTCTGGATAATCCCAGACTTCATTCTGTTCTTTGACAACTAGACAAATCTCTTCTTAACCTAGATATGCCAGTGTTCATTTTTCAGAGTGTGCAACTCCTGATTCTTTTCAGAGAGTTCTTCAGATCCTTTTGAAAGTTTGAAACTTAATTTCATGCTTCCTTCATCACTGTGTGTTTGTTCATCAATCATCACTTTCATTACCTTTCATCAGGATTCAATTTCTTCATTGTTGTTTGATTCATGAACAAGGGAATTGACTTTCTTCTTGAGTGCTTTATTTTCGGACTTGAATTCACAGACTTTTTCAAATAGAACAGTATAAGCTTCTTCCCATTCTGTAATAGAATATTTTCAAAGGAAGAGCTTACCTCGTTGGAGTCATCACTCCTTGCCATGAGACACTGAATCTCATCATCTCCTGAGGTAGCTTGATTGTCCTCGTCTTCATCTTCATCACTCCAAGTGGCCACCATTGCCTTGGCCTTCTTGAAAGTGAACTTGTCCTTCTTCAGCTTCTTTTTGAGCTCGGGGCACTCTCCTCTCATGTGCCCTTGCTTCTTGCACTCATAACAGACAATCTCAGACTTTTTTTTAGTTTTGAATTTATTAGCAAAGTCTTTCTTTTGGAAAGGTTTAGAGTTTCCTGTACCTCTCCTCTTGTATTTCAGGAATTTTTTGAATTGTCTAGTGAGCATAGCCATTTCGTCATTCTCACTCTCACTAGACGATTCAGTCACATCACTTTCCTGAATTAGCTTCTTTTTGGAAGCTGAAGAACTCTTCCTAGAAGCCTTCAAAGCAAGTGACTTCCTAAGATTTTCTTCAGTTTCCTTTCTTTTGACATTCAGTTCATAAGTCATCAGAGAACCAATCAATTCATCTACTTTCATTTTTGAGAGGTCTTTGGAATCCTCAATGATAGTGGCTTTGGTGTTCCATGAGGATGGAAGAAACCGAGTATCTTCCTCACCAAGTCACTCTCTGAGTATTCCCTTTAAGACCTTTCAATCCATTTATAATTATCATGAATCTAGCAAACATGTCAGAGATGGTTTCATCATTATTCATTTTGAACATTTCATATTCTGAAACCAACATGCTTACCTTTGATTCTCTTACCTCAGACGTACCTTCATAGATCAGCTCAAGCTTGTCCCACATCTCCTTTGCTGAGGTGCATGTGGAGACTCTTGAGTACTCCTTGGGTGGACTGCGCACTGCATCATGTTGAGGGCGCTCCAGTTGAGTGTCCCCTTGGCGATCTGGTACTTCGTCCAGGTGTCCTCGTCCTGAGGCAGTTTGTATGCTCCTTTTCTGACTATTTTCCATAGTTCGAAATTTTGTGCTCGTAGAAACACCTGCATTCGATTTTTCCAATAAGGATAGTCAGTGCCATCAAAGAAGGGTGGCCTGGTCACTGTGTCCCTCGGCCATATACCCCTTGTTAGACTCCATTTGACCGTGAATCTCCTGATCGTAAGATCAAATAAGTAAAGCAGTAAATCGGAGAAACCTGGCTCTGATACCAATTAAAGGGTTGCGGAATTCCCTATATGGTAGTCTAGAAGGGGGGTTGAATAGATTACTGCCGATTAAAAACGTTTATCACCTTCTTTTCTTTGAACCACAGATTATCAAAACAATGTTAAACTTTAAACTATGTGTGGATGTGTGTGACTTGATAACAGATAGAACAGATTATCAAACGTGCGTAGAGATGCCGTGCCTACCAACATCTATCGTAAAACTCGTGCAAACCACAAGACACGACGGTTTACGTGGTTCGGAATACACAACTCGTGTATCCTACATCCACGGGCCACACACACACGCAGAACAATCTGCTTATATAGTTTCACAACTACAACTCACACACACGTGTTATCTGATGTGCACCACGATCAGACCAACACCCATACGTGAATCAAGCACAAGGACTGCTTGAGACACCACAACACACACACACAGATTTGTAAAAACAGAACAGAGAAGAGTTTTAGAGTTGAAGAACGAATCCAGATTGTAAACTCTTCTTGTGAACGTCTGGCTGGACTTCAAGCTTTGTCTTGATGATCACAAGTTGATGGAGACACTTGAATCCACGACGTTCAGGCTTCACCTTCCGCTGGAGAGACTTCTCTCTTGGTTCTGGGCGGTAGTTTGAAGCAGAGCAGCAGAACAAGACTTCTCTTGAAACTCTTTAGGGTTTTTGCTTGGAGGCTGCTTGTGTACGTGATTTGCTTCAAAAGGATGTTTATATAGTGGTGTTTACATATGGAGAGTCGTGGTAGAAAGAAACACCAACTTGGGCAATGTTAGATCTTTCCGTATCTGAAGATTTTGTTCGTCTGTCGACAGGTCTGACTACATATGTCGACAGATTGCAATAGGTTTGCAACATACAGAGATCTGGGATTTCAGGTCTATGAGATCTGTCGACAGTCGACTTGCATCTGTCGACAAATATCTACTGTCCAGATATCTAGAATTTCTGTCAGTGACATCTGTCGACAGCCGATGGGCATCTGTCGACAGATGGCTGTAACCTGAACTTTGAGCTTTTCTGGCTGACCATATTTGTGAGATCTGTCGACAGGAGCATTGTGGTCTGTCGACAGGTGACATGGTTTACAGCTTTTTGTGATCTTTTTCTTTTGTTTTGTGATAGCTTGGCTTTAAGCATTTGTACCTACATGATAGAATATGTAAAGTTAGATATTATGAGTACATAGATAACCAAGTAGTATCAAGTTCTTTGTCATGTATCAAACCTCAATTAAACTTATCTATCATCAAAAACATGTTGTTAAAAATATTAGAATGAAAACCCAACACATGAACTGACCATTAGCTCTGGTCGCTTCAACAGACTCCCACCAAGCGTGGGCGTCCTTTTCCAGTTGGAATGTGGCTAGCAGCAGCTTATCCCCCGCTGCACATTGCATGACGCGGAAAATTCTTTCAGTCTCTTTGAGCTAGTGCTCAGCTTCATCCGGATCCGTGGATCCACTGAACCTAGGTGGGTTCAGACTCCTGAAGTTGCGATGCAGATCGCCTGCACCACGATTGCCACCTCCTTGGGTAGCTTGCACAATCGCGTGCATCAGTTCTTGGATGGTTTGTTGCATGCCCCTCATTTGAGCACGTTCAACAGTCATCTTTGTTGCTTAGTTTCTACAAAAAATAACTTATTGTCATGATATTGATGTGGAATTTAATTCGTGCGTGTGTGAGTTCATTTTAGCTAGTTACCCTTGGCTCTAACCATAACTCACATAGGTAGGATAATTAACTCTAGTCGAGGCAGGTTAACCTAGATCATCCTATACTTACGAATAACTAGGCTCTGATACTACAAAACTGTCACGCCCCGACGCGGAATATCGGAACGCAAGGCAGTTGCAAGTAAACAGGTACAGAGCAAGTACTAGCCATCAAACCATTACACAATGAATAATACTAAAGCAAATTCTTCTCATTAATAACTTTCAAATGTCTAGTTACAACCACTAATATCAGAGCCATTCTATAGGGCCCAATTACATTGAAATAAAAGCAAAATACTAACTATGACTCTAAATATTGCTAGGACACTAGGGTACTCGTGACGTCACTCCTGGTCATTCCCGTCCTCTTGAGTGTATAGTTCATCCTCGGTCTCACCTGAGAACACAATGACAAATAACACAGGGTGAGCGATAACGCCCAGTAGGACTTAAATCTCAATAGTCAAGCAGCTTTAAATGATTAATGTATTAAAAGGCAGAGTAACTAATGATAGAGCACGAGAGTCAAGTAAAGTGAGAGATAGCATGATAGCACGTGAACGAAAATAGCACAACTTTCCAAATATAGCAAGACTATCGAGTATAGCACAAATAGCAAGACGACCATAGCACAATAGCACAAGTATAGCAATAGCACAACAGGTATAGTATAGCACTTTGTTTGTCTTGTAGTCAACTCCAGAATATAGCACTTTTTGGTTGTCATTTAGATAGTCGAGATAGATAGCACTCGAGTGTAATGCCAAACACTCTGATCATTTAACTCCCATGGGCACTAGCACTTTCGGGCGCACATCCAG